>CAWVQQ010000343.1:15000-25296 GCA_963932295.1 Tipula lateralis | reverse complement strand
CGTGTGTTTCACCACTATAAGACAAATTTTACTAAACTTTATTAAGTATATTTGTAAGTATTTTTTTGGTTTGATTTTGTCATTTCTCGCATAGAACGACATAAACTGGTAAATTAAAGATAAAAAAATTTTTTTTTTTGACCCAAAATTGTTTGACGACCCGTGTGTTTCACCACTATAAGACAAATTTTAGTAAAAAAAAAAAATTTTTTTTTGTTTTTTTTTCATTTTTTTGCCTCGAATTTGGTTAGTATTTGTATAATATGACATAAAACCACCATTTAAGGCAAAAAAAAAAAATTTTTTTTTTCGACCCAAAATTCTTTGTCGAGCCCCGTGTTTCACCACTATAAGACAAATTTTACTAAACTTTATTAAGTATATTTGTAAGTATTTCTTTGGTTTGATTTTGTCATTTCTCGCATAGAACGACATAAACTGGTAAATTAAAGATAAAAAAATTTTTTTTTTTGACCCAAAATTGTTTGTCGACCCGTGTGTTTCACCACTATAAGACAAATTTTAGTAAAAAAAAAAAAAATTTTTTTTTGTTTTTTTTTCATTTTTTTGCCTCGAATTTGGTTAGTATTTGTATAATATGACATAAAACCACCATTTAAGGCAAAAAAAAAAAAATTTTTTTTTTCGACCCAAAATTCTTTGTCGAGCCCCGTGTTTCACCACTATAAGACAAATTTTACTAAACTTTATTAAGTATATTTGTAAGTATTTTTTTGGTTTGATTTTGTCATTTCTCGCATAGAACGACATAAACTGGTAAATTAAAGATAAAAAAATTTTTTTTTTTTGACCCAAAATTGTTTGTCGACCCGTGTGTTTCACCACTATAAGACAAATTTTAGTAAAAAAAAAAAAAATTTTTTTTTGTTTTTTTTTCATTTTTTTGCCTCGAATTTGGTTAGTATTTGTATAATATGACATAAAACCACCATTTAAGGCAAAAAAAAAAAAATTTTTTTTTTCGACCCAAAATTCTTTGTCGAGCCCCGTGTTTCACCACTATAAGACAAATTTTACTAAACTTTATTAAGTATATTTGTAAGTATTTTTTTGGTTTGATTTTGTCATTTCTCGCATAGAACGACATAAACTGGTAAATTAAAGATAAAAAAATTTTTTTTTTTGACCCAAAATTGTTTGTCGACCCGTGTGTTTCACCACTATAAGACAAATTTTACTAAACTTTATTAAGTATATTTGTAAGTATTTTTTTGGTTTGATTTTGTCATTTCTCGCATAGAACGACATAAACTGGTAAATTAAAGATAAAAAAATTTTTTTTTTTGACCCAAAATTGTTTGTCGACCCGTGTGTTTCACCACTATAAGACAAATTTTAGTAAAAAAAAAAAAAATTTTTTTTTGTTTTTTTTCATTTTTTTGCCTCGAATTTGGTTAGTATTTGTATAATATGACATAAAACCACCATTTAAGGAAAAAAAAAAAAATTTTTTTTTTTCGACCCAAAATTCTTTGTCGAGCCCCGTGTTTCACCACTATAAGACAAATTTTACTAAACTTTATTAAGTATATTTGTAAGTATTTTTTTGGTTTGATTTTGTCATTTCTCGCATAGAACGACATAAACTGGTAAATTAAAGATAAAAAAATTTTTTTTTTTGACCCAAAATTGTTTGTCGACCCGTGTGTTTCACCACTATAAGACAAATTTTAATAAAAAAAAAAAAAATTTTTTTTTGTTTTTTTTTCATTTTTTTGCCTCGAATTTGGTTAGTATTTGTATAATATGACATAAAACCACCATTTAAGGCAAAAAAAAAAAAATTTTTTTTTTCGACCCAAAATTCTTTGTCGAGCCCCGTGTTTCACCACTATAAGACAAATTTTACTAAACTTTATTAAGTATATTTGTAAGTATTTTTTTGGTTTGATTTTGTCATTTCTCGCATAGAACGACATAAACTGGTAAATTAAAGATAAAAAAATTTTTTTTTTTGACCCAAAATTGTTTGTCGACCCGTGTGTTTCACCACTATAAGACAAATTTTACTAAACTTTATTAAGTATATTTGTAAGTATTTTTTTGGTTTGATTTTGTCATTTCTCGCATAGAACGACATAAACTGGTAAATTAAAGATAAAAAAATTTTTTTTTTTGACCCAAAATTGTTTGTCGACCCGTGTGTTTCACCACTATAAGACAAATTTTAGTAAAAAAAAAAAATTTATAAAAAAAAATTTTTTTTATCTTAAATCTGCCAGTTTATAAAATAAAATTTTTTTTTGACCCAAAATTCTTTGTCGAGCCGCCTGTTTCAGCACTTTTTGACAAATTTTAGTCAAAAAAAAAATAATTTTTTTTTTGATTGATTTTGTCTTTTCTCGCATAAAACGACATAAACTGGCAAATTTTTGGTCAAAAAAAATTTTTAATAATTAAATATTAAAAAATTGAGTTGTTATGAACTACATTTAACACACGCTTTGGTAGGATATCTGTAGAAATCATTCAAAATGACGTTCAAATGGAAATAATTTGAATTAAATGACCAAAAAAAAATATAAATTTATATTTATTTGGTGTTTTTATTCATTATTTATCCATTTGAACGTAGTTTTGAACGATTTATACCAAAATCCTTTAACATTACGATTAAAACAAAACCATTGAAGTATTAAAAAAATTTATTCGTGCTGATCAAACGCTTTGGTAAGATTTTTATATAAATCGTTCAAAACTACGTTCAAATATTCAATGTTATGTTATGTTATAATATAATGTTCAAAAATTGAATACTTCAATGGTTTTGTTTTAATCGTAATGTTAAAGGATTTTGGTATAAATCGTTCAAAACTACGTTCAAATGGATAAATAATGAATAAAAACACCAAATAAATATAAATTTATATTTTTTTTTGGTCATTTAATTCAAATTATTTCCATTTGAACGTCATTTTGAATGATTTCTACAGATATCCTACCAAAGCGTGTGTTAAATGTAGTTCATAACAACTCAATTTTTTAATATTTAATTATTAAAAATTTTTTTTGACCAAAAATTTGCCAGTTTATGTCGTTTTATGCGAGAAAAGACAAAATCAATCAAAAAAAAAATTATTTTTTTTTTGACTAAAATTTGTCAAAAAGTGCTGAAACAGGCGGCTCGACAAAGAATTTTGGGTCAAAAAAAAATTTTATTTTATAAACTGGCAGATTTAAGATAAAAAAAATTTTTTTTTATAAATTTTTTTTTTTTACTAAAATTTGTCTTATAGTGGTGAAACACACGGGTCGACAAACAATTTTGGGTCGAAAAAAAAAATTTTTTTATCTTTAATTTACCAGTTTATGTCGTTCTATGCGAGAAATGACAAAATCAAACCAAAAAAATACTTACAAATATACTTAATAAAGTTTAGTAAAATTTGTCTTATAGTGGTGAAACACACGGGTCGACAAACAATTTTGGGTCAAAAAAAAAAATTTTTTTATCTTTAATTTACCAGTTTATGTCGTTCTATGCGAGAAATGACAAAATCAAACCAAAAAAATACTTACAAATATACTTAATAAAGTTTAGTAAAATTTGTCTTATAGTGGTGAAACACGGGGCTCGACAAAGAATTTTGGGTCGAAAAAAAAAATTTTTTTTTTTTTGCCTTAAATGGTGGTTTTATGTCATATTATACAAATACTAACCAAATTCGAGGCAAAAAAATGAAAAAAAAACAAAAAAAAATTTTTTTTTTTTTTATTAAAATTTGTCTTATAGTGGTGAAACACACGGGTCGACAAACAATTTTGGGTCAAAAAAAAAAATTTTTTTATCTTTAATTTACCAGTTTATGTCGTTCTATGCGAGAAATGACAAAATCAAACCAAAAAAATACTTACAAATATACTTAATAAAGTTTAGTAAAATTTGTCTTATAGTGGTGAAACACGGGGCTCGACAAAGAATTTTGGGTCGAAAAAAAAAAATTTTTTTTTTTTTCCTTAAATGGTGGTTTTATGTCATATTATACAAATACTAACCAAATTCGAGGCAAAAAAATGAAAAAAAACAAAAAAAAATTTTTTTTTTTTTTACTAAAATTTGTCTTATAGTGGTGAAACACACGGGTCGACAAACAATTTTGGGTCAAAAAAAAAAATTTTTTTATCTTTAATTTACCAGTTTATGTCGTTCTATGCGAGAAATGACAAAATCAAACCAAAAAAATACTTACAAATATACTTAATAAAGTTTAGTAAAATTTGTCTTATAGTGGTGAAACACACGGGTCGACAAACAATTTTGGGTCAAAAAAAAAAATTTTTTTATCTTTAATTTACCAGTTTATGTCGTTCTATGCGAGAAATGACAAAATCAAACCAAAAAAATACTTACAAATATACTTAATAAAGTTTAGTAAAATTTGTCTTATAGTGGTGAAACACGGGGCTCGACAAAGAATTTTGGGTCGAAAAAAAAAATTTTTTTTTTTTTGCCTTAAATGGTGGTTTTATGTCATATTATACAAATACTAACCAAATTCGAGGCAAAAAAATGAAAAAAAAACAAAAAAAAATTTTTTTTTTTTTTACTAAAATTTGTCTTATAGTGGTGAAACACACGGGTCGACAAACAATTTTGGGTCAAAAAAAAAAAATTTTTTTATCTTTAATTTACCAGTTTATGTCGTTCTATGCGAGAAATGACAAAATCAAACCAAAAAAATACTTACAAATATACTTAATAAAGTTTAGTAAAATTTGTCTTATAGTGGTGAAACACGGGGCTCGACAAAGAATTTTGGGTCGAAAAAAAAAATTTTTTTTTTTTTGCCTTAAATGGTGGTTTTATGTCATATTATACAAATACTAACCAAATTCGAGGCAAAAAAATGAAAAAAAAACAAAAAAAAATTTTTTTTTTTTTTACTAAAATTTGTCTTATAGTGGTGAAACACACGGGTCGACAAACAATTTTGGGTCAAAAAAAAAAATTTTTTTATCTTTAATTTACCAGTTTATGTCGTTCTATGCGAGAAATGACAAAATCAAACCAAAGAAATACTTACAAATATACTTAATAAAGTTTAGTAAAATTTGTCTTATAGTGGTGAAACACGGGGCTCGACAAAGAATTTTGGGTCGAAAAAAAAAATTTTTTTTTTTTGCCTTAAATGGTGGTTTTATGTCATATTATACAAATACTAACCAAATTCGAGGCAAAAAAATGAAAAAAAAACAAAAAAAAATTTTTTTTTTTTACTAAAATTTGTCTTATAGTGGTGAAACACACGGGTCGTCAAACAATTTTGGGTCAAAAAAAAAAATTTTTTTATCTTTAATTTACCAGTTTATGTCGTTCTATGCGAGAAATGACAAAATCAAACCAAAAAAATACTTACAAATATACTTAATA
Organism: Tipula lateralis; assembly: GCA_963932295.1. Taxonomy (NCBI): domain Eukaryota; kingdom Metazoa; phylum Arthropoda; class Insecta; order Diptera; family Tipulidae; genus Tipula; species Tipula lateralis. The sequence goes on along the minus strand of CAWVQQ010000343.1, from coordinate 19,904 downwards.
AAGTTTAGTAAAATTTGTCTTATAGTGGTGAAACACACGGGTCGACAAACAATTTTGGGTCAAAAAAAAAAATTTTTTTATCTTTAATTTACCAGTTTATGTCGTTCTATGCGAGAAATGACAAAATCAAACCAAAAAAATACTTACAAATATACTTAATAAAGTTTAGTAAAATTTGTCTTATAGTGGTGAAACACGGGGCTCGACAAAGAATTTTGGGTCGAAAAAAAAAATTTTTTTTTTTTTGCCTTAAATGGTGGTTTTATGTCGTATTATACAAATACTAACCAAATTCGAGGCAAAAAAATGAAAAAAAAACAAAAAAAAATTTTTTTTTTTTTCTAAAATTTGTCTTATAGTGGTGAAACACACGGGTCGACAAACAATTTTGGGTCAAAAAAAAAAATTTTTTTATCTTTAATTTACCAGTTTATGTCGTTCTATGCGAGAAATGACAAAATCAAACCAAAAAAATACTTACAAATATACTTAATAAAGTTTAGTAAAATTTGTCTTATAGTGGTGAAACACGGGGCTCGACAAAGAATTTTGGGTCGAAAAAAAAAATTTTTTTTTTTTGCCTTAAATGGTGGTTTTATGTCATATTATACAAATACTAACCAAATTCGAGGCAAAAAAATGAAAAAAAAACAAAAAAAAATTTTTTTTTTTTTTACTAAAATTTGTCTTATAGTGGTGAAACACACGGGTCGACAAACAATTTTGGGTCAAAAAAAAAAATTTTTTTATCTTTAATTTACCAGTTTATGTCGTTCTATGCGAGAAATGACAAAATCAAACCAAAAAAATACTTACAAATATACTTAATAAAGTTTAGTAAAATTTGTCTTATAGTGGTGAAACACACGGGTCGACAAACAATTTTGGGTCAAAAAAAAAAATTTTTTTATCTTTAATTTACCAGTTTATGTCGTTCTATGCGAGAAATGACAAAATCAAACCAAAAAAATACTTACAAATATACTTAATAAAGTTTAGTAAAATTTGTCTTATAGTGGTGAAACACGGGGCTCGACAAAGAATTTTGGGTCGAAAAAAAAATTTTTTTTTTTTTGCCTTAAATGGTGGTTTTATGTCATATTATACAAATACTAACCAAATTCGAGGCAAAAAAATGAAAAAAAAACAAAAAAAAATTTTTTTTTTTTTCTAAAATTTGTCTTATAGTGGTGAAACACACGGGTCGACAAACAATTTTGGGTCAAAAAAAAAAATTTTTTTATCTTTAATTTACCAGTTTATGTCGTTCTATGCGAGAAATGACAAAATCAAACCAAAAAAATACTTACAAATATACTTAATAAAGTTTAGTAAAATTTGTCTTATAGTGGTGAAACACGGGGCTCGACAAAGAATTTTGGGTCGAAAAAAAAAATTTTTTTTTTTTGCCTTAAATGGTGGTTTTATGTCATATTATACAATAACTAACCAAATTCGAGGCAAAAAAATGAAAAAAAAAAAAATTTTTTTTTTTGTTCCTCCATTTGTTTGGACTTCTCCCTTCTATATAGGAAAGAAAAAAATTATTTTTTGAAAAAATTTTTTTTTTTTTTTCTGACTATTTCTTGTTAGAAATACTCATATTTGGTTGATGTGAGAATTTTATATTAAAAAAGTTCATATTCACATACAAAACTATACAAAACAATTTGCCCCTTTATACAAAGGAAAATATAACGCAAAGACGTATATAAAAATTCATTTGAATTGAATTGAACATGAAAATATATAATTTTTTATGTAAAAATGCTTCATTTAGCAAATAAGCTTTATGATAAATAAACAAAATATTTACATTCTGGTTGATCCTGCCAGTAGTTATATGCTTGTCTCAAAGATTAAGCCATGCATGTCTAAGTACACACTCTCGAATAGTGAAACCGCAAAAGGCTCAGTATATCAGTTATGATTTATTAGATCGTATACATAGTTACATGGATAACTGTGGTAATTCTAGAGCTAATACATGCAAATAATCACGGACCGCAAGGAACGTGTGCTTTTATTAGATTAAAATCAATCGATACATTAAGGTATATTTATATACTGTATCGTTTATAAGATGAATCTGAATAACATGTAGATCGCATGGTCCAGTACCGGCGATAGATCTTTCAAATGTCTGCCCTATCAACTATTGATGGTAGTATCTAGGACTACCATGGTTGCAACGGGTAACGGGGAATCAGGGTTCGATTCCGGAGAGGGAGCCTGAGAAACGGCTACCACATCTAAGGAAGGCAGCAGGCGCGTAAATTACCCAATCCCAGCACGGGGAGGTAGTGACGAAAAATAACAATACAGGACTCAATCCGAGGCCCTGTAATTGGAATGAGTACACTTTAAATCCTTTAACAAGGAACAATTGGAGGGCAAGTCTGGTGCCAGCAGCCGCGGTAATTCCAGCTCCAATAGCGTATATTAAAGTTGTTGCGGTTAAAACGTTCGTAGTTGAACTTGTGTCAAGCACAGGTGGTACACCGTAACTGGGTTCGTACATCATCTTGATGCTATGACGTATTACTGTAGTGGTTTAAACGTAAGTTTATCCACGTAATAAATCTAAATTAGTGCTCTTTACCGAGTGCTGGTCTAGAACAGTACAATTACTTTGAACAAATTAGAGTGCTTAAAGCAGGCCATTTGTGCCTAAATATTCTCTGCATGGAATAATGGAATAAGACGTCTGTTCTATTTTCAATTGGTTTTTAGATCAAGACGTAATGATTAATAGAAGCAGTTGGGGGCATTAGTATTACGGCGCGAGAGGTGAAATTCGTGGACCGTCGTAAGACTAACATAAGCGAAAGCATTTGCCAAAGATGTTTTCATTAATCAAGAACGAAAGTTAGAGGTTCGAAGGCGATCAGATACCGCCCTAGTTCTAACCATAAACGATGCCAGCTAGCAATTGGATGGAGCTACATATATGGCTCTTTCAGTCGCTTTCCGGGAAACCAAAGCTTTTGGGCTCCGGGGGAAGTATGGTTGCAAAGTTGAAACTTAAAGGAATTGACGGAAGGGCACCACCAGGAGTGGAGCCTGCGGCTTAATTTGACTCAACACGGGGAAACTTACCAGGTCCGAACATAAATGAGTAAGACAGATTAATAGCTCTTTCTCGAATCTATGGGTGGTGGTGCATGGCCGTTCTTAGTTCGTGGAGTGATTTGTCTGGTTAATTCCGATAACGAACGAGACTCAAATTTCTTAACTAGATGCCGGCAGGGTTATGGTGTAGAAACTTTGCAGACTTTTTTGCCTCTGTTATCCATGTTTCTAACGGGATGTGGTTTTAATACGTAAAAATTGTCTGTAAGTGGAGTCATACCTGGTGGTTTGTCTGAATAAGACACTTGCTTCTTAAATAGACAAATTGCGTCTAGCAATAATGAGATTGAGCAATAACAGGTCTGTGATGCCCTTAGATGTCCTGGGCTGCACGCGCGCTACAATGAAGGTATCAACGTGTCCTCCTAGTCTAAAAAGACCGGGTAAACCGCTGAACCACCTTCGTGGTTGGGATTGTGGACTGAAACTGTTCACATAAACCTGGAATTCCCAGTAAGTGCGGGTCATAAGCTCGCATTGATTACGTCCCTGCCCTTTGTACACACCGCCCGTCGCTACTACCGATTGAATATGTTAGTGAGGTCCTCAGAGGTGATCACCGTGATGCTTCTTGTGTTGTGGTTGTTTTACCAAAGTTGACCGAACTTGTATATTTAGAGGAAGTAAAAGTCGTAACAAGGTTTCCGTAGGTGAACCTGCGGAAGGATCATTAAAGAACATGATCAAGAAAAAGAAAATAATAAAATTTACATTCATGGAGTTCGATACATTATCACTGATAAAGTAATATTCGATTAAAGTTTTTCGCTCTACAAATGAAACCTAAACATAATACTAACCAAAAAAAAAAAATCACTCTTAGCGGGGGATCACTAGGCTCGTGGGTCGATGAAGAACGCAGCAAACTGCGTGAAGTTATGTGAACTGCAGGACACATGAACATCAACATTTTGAACGCACATTGCGGTCCATGCTAATAGTATATAAATACTCTGCTTGGACCACATATGGTTGAGGGTCACTAATATAAGCAAAATAAATTAGAACTCAGTTATTTTTTATATGTAATGTTTAATAACATTTACACTATTGCATAAAATAATTTGTGTCAAATAAAAAAATTAAAGACATAAGTCATTTAAAACCGTTAATGATGCGTTTTTATTATCTTTTTTAGCAGACACGATTATTTTTGTGACTTCAACTCATATGTGATTACCTCCTGAATTTAAGCATATTAATTAGGAGAGGAAAAGAAATTAACTAAGATTCCCTTAGTAGCGGCGAGCGAAATGGGAAACGTCCAGCATTAAGTTCTTTTACTGATTACTGGTAAAATGAAGGTTCAATGTAAAAGAGTATCTAACATCTTAGGCATTTTGATTATATGTTCAAGTCCATCTTGAATGGGGCCATTTACCCACAGAGGGTGCCAGGCCCGTAGTGACTATAATCTTGTTTAAGGAGATATCTCTTGAGAGTCGTGTTGCTTGATAGTGCAGCACTAAGTTGGTGGTAAACTCCATCTAAGACTAAATATAACCACGAGACCGATAGCGAACAAGTACCGTGAGGGAAAGTTGAAAAGAACTCTGAATAGAGAGTTAAACAGTACGTGAAACCACTAAGAGGTTAAACCCAATGAACCCGAACTTGAAAAAGAAGAGATTCATTGATATAAAAGTTGATTTTATCAATAAATTATATTATGCACTTTTCTTCTATAATCGCATTGCGATGTGTTATCAATATACTACATATGTAGATTTCTGTCAATGATTTTATATGGAGCTCCTTTCATATTTACTTGT
>CAWVQQ010000343.1:0-10000 GCA_963932295.1 Tipula lateralis | reverse complement strand
TTATTCATTATTTATCCATTTGAACGTAGTTTTGAACGATTTATACCAAAATCCTTTAACATTACGATTAAAACAAAACCATTGAAGTATTAAAAAAATTTATTTGTGCTGATCAAACTTATAAATTTTTTATAAATTTTTTATTGAACGTAGTTTTGAACGATTTATATAAAAATCTTTCAAAAATTCAAGAATTTTGGGTCAAAAAAAAATTTTTTTTATCTTAAATCTGCCAGTTTATAAAATAAAATTTTTTATTGACCCAAAATTCTTTGTCGAGCCGCCTGTTTCAGCACTTTTTGACAAATTTTAGTCAAAAAAAAAATAATTTTTTTTTTTGATTGATTTTGTCTTTTCTCGCATAAAACGACATAAACTGGCAAATTTTTGGTAAAAAAAATTTTTAATAATTAAATATTAAAAAATTGAGTTGTTATGAACTACATTTAACACACGCTTTGGTAGGAAATCTGTAGAAATCATTCAAAATGACGTTCAAATGGAAATAATTTGAATTAAATGACCAAAAAAAAATATAAATTTATATTTTTTTGGTGTTTTTATTCAATATTTATCCATTTGAACGTAGTTTTGAACGATTTATAACAAAATCCTTTAACATTACGATTAAATCAAAACCATTGAAGTATTAAAAAAATGTATTTGTGCTGATCAAACGCTTTGGTAAGATTTTTATATAAATCGTTCAAAACTACGTTCAAATGGATAAATAATGAATAAAAACACCAAAAAAATATAAATTTATATTTTTTTTTGGTCATTTAATTCAAATTATTTCCATTTGAACGTCATTTTGAATGATTTCTACAGATATCTTGCCAAAGCGTGTGTTAAATGTAGTTCATAACAACTCAATTTTTTAATATTTAATTATTAAAAATTTTTTTTGACCAAAAATTTGCCAGTTTATGTCGTTTTATGCGAGAAAAGACAAAATCAATCAAAAAAAAAATTATTTTTTTTTTGACTAAAATTTGTCAAAAAGTGCTGAAACAGGCGGCTCGACAAAGAATTTTGGGTCAAAAAAAAATTTTTTTTATCTTAAATCTGCCAATTTATAAAATAAAATTTTTTTTTGACCCAAAATTTTTGGATATCTGTAGAAATCATTCAAAATGACGTTCAAATGGAAATAATTTGAATTAAATGACCAAAAAAAAATATAAATTTATATTTATTTGGTGTTTTTATTCATTATTTATCCATTTGAACGTAGTTTTGAACGATTTATACCAAAATCCTTTAACATTACGATTAAAACAAAACCATTGAAGTATTAAAAAAATTTATTTGTGCTGATCAAACGCTTTGGTAAGATTTTTATATAAATCGTTCAAAACTACGTTCAAATGGATAAATATTGAATAAAAACACCAAAAAAATATAAATTTATATTTTTTTTTCGGTCATTTAATTCAAATTATTTCCATTTGAACGTAATTTTGAATGATTTCTACAGATATGCGTGTGTTAAATGTAGTTCATAACAACTCAATTTTTTAATATTTAATTATTAAAAATTTTTTTTGACCAAAAATTTGCCAGTTTATGTCGTTTTATGCGAGAAAAGACAAAATCAATCAAAAAAAAAATTATTTTTTTTTTGACTAAAATTTGTCAAAAAGTGCTGAAACAGGCGGCTCGACAAAGAATTTTGGGTCAAAAAAAAATTTTTTTTATCTAAAATCTGCCAGTTTATAAAATAAAATTTTTTTTTGACCCAAAATTCTTTGTCGAGCCGCCTGTTTCAGCACTTTTTGACAAATTTTAGTCAAAAAAAAAATAATTTTTTTTTTGATTGATTTTGTCTTTTCTCGCATAAAACGACATAAACTGGCAAATTTTTGGTCAAAAAAAATTTTTAATAATTAAATATTAAAAAATTGAGTTGTTATGAACTACATTTAACACACGCTTTGGTAGGATATCTGTAGAAATCATTCAAAATTACGTTCAAATGGAAATAATTTGAATTAAATGACCAAAAAAAAATATAAATTTAATTTTTTTGGTGTTTTTATTCAATATTTATCCATTTGAACGTGAAAGTGGTGAAACACACGGGTCGACAAACAATTTTGGGTCAAAAAAAAAAATTTTTTTATCTTTAATTTACCAGTTTATGTCGTTCTATGCGAGAAATGACAAAATCAAACCAAAGAAATACTTACAAATATACTTAATAAAGTTTAGTAAAATTTGTCTTATAGTGGTGAAACACGGGGCTCGACAAAGAATTTTGGGTCGAAAAAAAAAATTTTTTTTTTTTGCCTTAAATGGTGGTTTTATGTCATATTATACAAATACTAACCAAATTCGAGGCAAAAAAATGAAAAAAAAACAAAAAAAAATTTTTTTTTTTTTTACTAAAATTTGTCTTATAGTGGTGAAACACACGGGTCGACAAACAATTTTGGGTCAAAAAAAAAATTTTTTTATCTTTAATTTACCAGTTTATGTCGTTCTATGCGAGAAATGACAAAATCAAACCAAAAAAGTACTTACAAATATACTTAATAAAGTTTAGTAAAATTTGTCTTATAGTGGTGAAACACACGGGTCGACAAACAATTTTGGGTCAAAAAAAAAAATTTTTTTATCTTTAATTTACCAGTTTATGTCGTTCTATGCGAGAAATGACAAAATCAAACCAAAGAAATACTTACAAATATACTTAATAAAGTTTAGTAAAATTTGTCTTATAGTGGTGAAACACACGGGTCGACAAACAATTTTGGGTCAAAAAAAAAAATTTTTTTATCTTTAATTTACCAGTTTATGTCGTTCTATGCGAGAAATGACAAAATCAAACCAAAAAAATACTTACAAATATACTTAATAAAGTTTAGTAAAATTTGTCTTATAGTGGTGAAACACGGGGCTCGACAAAGAATTTTGGGTCGAAAAAAAAAATTTTTTTTTTTTTGCCTTAAATGGTGGTTTTATGTCATATTATACAAATACTAACCAAATTCGAGGCAAAAAAATGAAAAAAAAACAAAAAAAAATTTTTTTTTTTTTTACTAAAATTTGTCTTATAGTGGTGAAACACGGGGCTCGACAAAGAATTTTGGGTCGAAAAAAAAAAATTTTTTTTTTTTGCCTTAAATGGTGGTTTTATGTCATATTATACAAATACTAACCAAATTCGAGGCAAAAAAATGAAAAAAAAACAAAAAAAAATTTTTTTTTTTTTACTAAAATTTGTCTTATAGTGGTGAAACACACGGGTCGACAAACAATTTTGGGTCAAAAAAAAAATTTTTTTATCTTTAATTTACCAGTTTATGTCGTTCTATGCGAGAAATGACAAAATCAAACCAAAAAAGTACTTACAAATATACTTAATAAAGTTTAGTAAAATTTGTCTTATAGTGGTGAAACACACGGGTCGACAAACAATTTTGGGTCAAAAAAAAAAATTTTTTTATCTTTAATTTACCAGTTTATGTCGTTCTATGCGAGAAATGACAAAATCAAACCAAAGAAATACTTACAAATATACTTAATAAAGTTTAGTAAAATTTGTCTTATAGTGGTGAAACACACGGGTCGACAAACAATTTTGGGTCAAAAAAAAAAATTTTTTTATCTTTAATTTACCAGTTTATGTCGTTCTATGCGAGAAATGACAAAATCAAACCAAAAAAATACTTACAAATATACTTAATAAAGTTTAGTAAAATTTGTCTTATAGTGGTGAAACACGGGGCTCGACAAAGAATTTTGGGTCGAAAAAAAAAATTTTTTTTTTTTTGCCTTAAATGGTGGTTTTATGTCATATTATACAAATACTAACCAAATTCGAGGCAAAAAAATGAAAAAAAAACAAAAAAAAATTTTTTTTTTTTTTACTAAAATTTGTCTTATAGTGGTGAAACACGGGGCTCGACAAAGAATTTTGGGTCGAAAAAAAAAAATTTTTTTTTTTTGCCTTAAATGGTGGTTTTATGTCATATTATACAAATACTAACCAAATTCGAGGCAAAAAAATGAAAAAAAAACAAAAAAAAATTTTTTTTTTTTTACTAAAATTTGTCTTATAGTGGTGAAACACACGGGTCGACAAACAATTTTGGGTCAAAAAAAAATTTTTTTATCTTTAATTTACCAGTTTATGTCGTTCTATGCGAGAAATGACAAAATCAAACCAAAAAAGTACTTACAAATATACTTAATAAAGTTTAGTAAAATTTGTCTTATAGTGGTGAAACACACGGGTCGACAAACAATTTTGGGTCAAAAAAAAAAATTTTTTTATCTTTAATTTACCAGTTTATGTCGTTCTATGCGAGAAATGACAAAATCAAACCAAAGAAATACTTACAAATATACTTAATAAAGTTTAGTAAAATTTGTCTTATAGTGGTGAAACACACGGGTCGACAAACAATTTTGGGTCAAAAAAAAAAATTTTTTTATCTTTAATTTACCAGTTTATGTCGTTCTATGCGAGAAATGACAAAATCAAACCAAAAAAATACTTACAAATATACTTAATAAAGTTTAGTAAAATTTGGAAAACGACATAAACTGGCAAATTTTTGGTAAAAAAAATTTTTAATAATTAAATATTATCATATATTAAATATTATATATTATATTAAATATTAAATATAATATAATATAATATAATATTTATATAATATAATATAATATAATTTATATAATATAATATAATATAATATTTAATATAATATTAAATATTATATTAAATATTATATTAATATTATAAATTTTTAATAATTAAATATAATCGTAAATCTGCCAGTTTATAAAATAAAATTTTTTTTTGACCCAAAATTCTTTGTCGAGCCGCCTGTTTCAGCACTTTTTGACAAATTTTAGTCAAAAAAAAAATAATTTTTTTTGATTGATTTTGTCTTTTCTCGCATAAAACGACATAAATTGGCAAATTTTTGGTCAAAAAAAATTTTTAATAATTAAATATTAAATAATTGAGTTGTTATGAACTACATTTAACACACGATTTGGTTGGATATCTGTATAAATCATTCAAAATGACGTTCAAATGGAAATATAATGAATAAAAAGACCAAAAAAAATATAAATTTATATTTTTTTGGTGTTTTTATTCATTATTTATCCATTTGAACGTAGTTTAGAACGATTTATACCAAAATCCTTTAAAACCACGATTAATACAAAACCATTGAAGTATTAAAATAATTTATTTGTGCTGATCAAACGCTTTGGTAAGATTTTTATATAAATCATTCAAAATGACGTTCAAATAGACAATAATTGAATAAAAACACCAAAAAAAATATAAATTGATTAAACAAAAAGGACAAAATCAAACCAAAAAAATACTTACAAATATACTTAATAAAGTTTAGTAAAATTTGTCTTATAGTGGTGAAACACGGGGCTCGACAAAGAATTTTGGGTCGAAAAAAAAAATTTTTTTTTTTTGCCATAAATGGTTGTTTTATGTCATATTATACAATAACTAACCAAATTCGAGGCAAAAAAATGAAAAAAAAACAAAAAAAATTTTTTTTTTTTTTTTACAAAAATTTGTCAAAAAGTGCTTTAACACGAGGGTCGACAAACAATTTTGGGTCAAAAAAAAAAATTTTTTTATCTTTAATTTACCAGTTTATGTCGTTCTATGCGAGAAATGACAAAATCAAACCAAAAAAATACTTACAAATATACTTAATAAAGTTTAGTAAAATTTGTCTTATAGTGGTGAAACACGGGACTCGACAAAGAATTTTGGGTCGAAAAAAAAATTTTTTTTTTTTTGCCTTAAATGGTTGTTTTATGTCATATTATACAATAACTAACCAAATTCGAGGCAGAAAAATGAAAAAAAAACAAAAAAAATTTTTTTTTTTTTTTTTTACAAAAATTTGTCAAAAAGTGCTTTAACACGAGGGTCGACAAACAATTTTGGGTCAACAAAAAAATTTTTTTTATCTTTAATTTACCAGTTTATGTCGTTCTATGCGAGAAATGACAAAATCAAACCAAAAAAATACTTACAAATATACTTAATAAAGTTTAGTAAAATTTGTCTTATAGTGGTGAAACACGGGGCTCGACAAAGAATTTTGGGTCGAAAAAAAAAATTTTTTTTTTTGCCTTAAATGGTTGTTTTATGTCATATTATACAATAACTAACCAAATTCGAGGCAAAAAAATGAAAAAAAAACAAAAAAAATTTTTTTTTTTTTTTTACAAAAATTTGTCAAAAAGTGCTTTAACACGAGGGTCGACAAACAATTTTGGGTCAAAAAAAAAAATTTTTTTATCTTTAATTTACCAGTTTATGTCGTTCTATGCGAGAAATGACAAAATCAAACCAAAAAAATACTTACAAATATACTTAATAAAGTTTAGTAAAATTTGTCTTATAGTGGTGAAACACGGGGCTCGACAAAGAATTTTGGGTCGAAAAAAAAAATTTTTTTTTTTTGCCTTAAATGGTTGTTTTATGTCATATTATACAATAACTAACCAAATTCGAGGCAAAAAAATGAAAAAAAAAACAAAAAAAATTTTTTTTTTTTTTTTTACAAAAATTTGTCAAAAAGTGCTTTAACACGAGGGTCGACAAACAATTTTGGGTCAACAAAAAAATTTTGTTTATCTTTAATTTACCAGTTTATGTCGTTCTATGCGAGAAATGACAAAATCAAACCAAAAAAATACTTACAAATATACTTAATAAAGTTTAGTAAAATTTGTCTTATAGTGGTGAAACACGGGGCTCGACAAAGAATTTTGGGTCGAAAAAAAAAATTTTTTTTTTTTTGCCTTAAATGGTTGTTTTATGTCATATTATACAATAACTAACCAAATTCGAGGCAAAAAAATGAAAAAAAAAACAAAAAAAATTTTTTTTTTTTTTTTACAAAAATTTGTCAAAAAGTGCTTTAACACGAGGGTCGACAAACAATTTTGGGTCAAAAAAAAAAATTTTTTTATCTTTAATTTACCAGTTTATGTCGTTCTATGCGAGAAATGACAAAATCAAACCAAAAAAATACTTACAAATATACTTAATAAAGTTTAGTAAAATTTGTCTTATAGTGGTGAAACACGGGGCTCGACAAAGAATTTTGGGTCGAAAAAAAAATTTTTTTTTTTTTTGCCTTAAATGGTTGTTTTATGTCATATTATACAATAACTAACCAAATTCGAGGCAAAAAAATGAAAAAAAAAAAAAATTTTTTTTTTGTTCCTCCATTTGTTTGGACTTCTCCCTTCTATATAGGAAAGAAAAAAATTATTTTTTGAAAAAATTTTTTTTTTTTTTTCTGACTATTTCTTGTAAGAAATACTCATATTTGGTTGATGTGAGAATTTTATATTAAAAAAGTTCATATTCACATACAAAACATACAAAACAATTTGCCCCTTTATACAAAGGAATATATAACGCAAAGACGTATATAAAAATTCATTTGAATTGAATTGAACATGAAAATATATAATTTTTTATGTAAAAATGCTTCATTTAGCAAATAAGCTTTATGATAAATAAACAAAATATTTACATTCTGGTTGATCCTGCCAGTAGTTATATGCTTGTCTCAAAGATTAAGCCATGCATGTCTAAGTACACACTCTCGAATAGTGAAACCGCAAAAGGCTCAGTATATCAGTTATGATTTATTAGATCGTATACATAGTTACATGGATAACTGTGGTAATTCTAGAGCTAATACATGCAAATAATCACGGACCGCAAGGAACGTGTGCTTTTATTAGATTAAAATCAATCGATACATTAAGGTATATTTATATACTGTATCGTTTATAAGATGAATCTGAATAACATGTAGATCGCATGGTCCAGTACCGGCGATAGATCTTTCAAATGTCTGCCCTATCAACTATTGATGGTAGTATCTAGGACTACCATGGTTGCAACGGGTAACGGGGAATCAGGGTTCGATTCCGGAGAGGGAGCCTGAGAAACGGCTACCACATCTAAGGAAGGCAGCAGGCGCGTAAATTACCCAATCCCAGCACGGGGAGGTAGTGACGAAAAATAACAATACAGGACTCAATCCGAGGCCCTGTAATTGGAATGAGTACACTTTAAATCCTTTAACAAGGAACAATTGGAGGGCAAGTCTGGTGCCAGCAGCCGCGGTAATTCCAGCTCCAATAGCGTATATTAAAGTTGTTGCGGTTAAAACGTTCGTAGTTGAACTTGTGTCAAGCACAGGTGGTACACCGTAACTGGGTTCGTACATCATCTTGATGCTATGACGTATTACTGTAGTGGTTTAAACGTAAGTTTATCCACGTAATAAATCTAAATTAGTGCTCTTTACCGAGTGCTGGTCTAGAACAGTACAATTACTTTGAACAAATTAGAGTGCTTAAAGCAGGCCATTTGTGCCTAAATATTCTCTGCATGGAATAATGGAATAAGACGTCTGTTCTATTTTCAATTGGTTTTTAGATCAAGACGTAATGATTAATAGAAGCAGTTGGGGGCATTAGTATTACGGCGCGAGAGGTGAAATTCGTGGACCGTCGTAAGACTAACATAAGCGAAAGCATTTGCCAAAGATGTTTTCATTAATCAAGAACGAAAGTTAGAGGTTCGAAGGCGATCAGATACCGCCCTAGTTCTAACCATAAACGATGCCAGCTAGCAATTGGATGGAGCTACATATATGGCTCTTTCAGTCGCTTTCCGGGAAACCAAAGCTTTTGGGCTCCGGGGGAAGTATGGTTGCAAAGTTGAAACTTAAAGGAATTGACGGAAGGGCACCACCAGGAGTGGAGCCTGCGGCTTAATTTGACTCAACACGGGGAAACTTACCAGGTCCGAACATAAATGAGTAAGACAGATTAATAGCTCTTTCTCGAATCTATGGGTGGTGGTGCATGGCCGTTCTTAGTTCGTGGAGTGATTTGTCTGGTTAATTCCGATAACGAACGAGACTCAAATTTCTTAACTAGATGCCGGCAGGGTTATGGTGTAGAAACTTTGCAGACTTTTTTGCCTCTGTTATCCATGTTTCTAACGGGATGTGGTTTTAATACGTAAAAATTGTCTGTAAGTGGAGTCATACCTGGTGGTTTGTCTGAATAAGACACTTGCTTCTTAAATAGACAAATTGCGTCTAGCAATAATGAGATTGAGCAATAACAGGTCTGTGATGCCCTTAGATGTCCTGGGCTGCACGCGCGCTACAATGAAGGTATCAACGTGTCCTCCTAGTCTAAAAAGACCGGGTAAACCGCTGAACCACCTTCGTGGTTGGGATTGTGGACTGAAACTGTTCACATAAACCTGGAATTCCCAGTAAGTGCGGGTCATAAGCTCGCATTGATTACGTCCCTGCCCTTTGTACACACCGCCCGTCGCTACTACCGATTGAATATGTTAGTGAGGTCCTCAGAGGTGATCACCGTGATGCTTCTTGTGTTGTGGTTGTTTTACCAAAGTTGACCGAACTTGTATATTTAGAGGAAGTAAAAGTCGTAACAAGGTTTCCGTAGGTGAACCTGCGGAAGGATCATTAAAGAACATGATCAAGAAAAAGAAAATAATAAAATTTACATTCATGGAGTTCGATACATTATCACTGATAAAGTAATATTCGATTAAAGTTTTTCGCTCTACAAATGAAACCTAAACATAATACTAACCAAAAAAAAAAAATCACTCTTAGCGGGGGATCACTAGGCTCGTGGGTCGATGAAGAACGCAGCAAACTGCGTGAAGTTATGTGAACTGCAGGACACATGAACATCAACATTTTGAACGCACATTGCGGTCCATGCTAATAGTATATAAATACTCTGCTTGGACCACATATGGTTGAGGGTCACTAATATAAGCAAAATAAATTAGAACTCAGTTATTTTTTATATGTAATGTTTAATAACATTTACACTATTGCATAAAATAATTTGTGTCAAATAAAAAAATTAAAGACATAAGTCATTTAAAACCGTTAATGATGCGTTTTTATTATCTTTT
>CAWVQQ010000342.1:0-29912 GCA_963932295.1 Tipula lateralis | reverse complement strand
CATTTCTCGCATAGAACGACATAAACTGGTAAATTAAAGATAAAAAAATTTTTTTTTTTGACCCAAAATTGTTTGTCGACCCGTGTGTTTCAGCACTTTTTGACAAATTTTAGTAAAAAAAAAAAAAATTTTTTTTTGTTTTTTTTTCATTTTTTGGCCTCGAATTTGGTTAGTTATTGTATAATATGACATAAAACCACCATTTAAGGCAAAAAAAAAAAATTTTTTTTTTCGACCCAAAATTCTTTGTCGAGCCCCGTGTTTCACCACTATAAGACAAATTTTACTAAACTTTATTAAGTATATTTGTAAGTATTTTTTTGGTTTGATTTTGTCATTTCTCGCATAGAACGACATAAACTGGTAAATTAAAGATAAAAAAATTTTTTTTTTGACCCAAAATTGTTTGTCGACCCGTGTGTTTCATCACTTTTTGACAAATTTTAGTAAAAAAAAAAAAAATTTTTTTTTGTTTTTTTTTCATTTTTTGGCCTCGAATTTGGTTAGTTATTGTATAATATGACATAAAACCACCATTTAAGGCAAAAAAAAAAAAATTTTTTTTTTCGACCCAAAATTCTTTGTCGAGCCCCGTGTTTCACCACTATAAGACAAATTTTACTAAACTTTATTAAGTATATTTGTAAGTATTTTTTTGGTTTGATTTTGTCATTTCTCGCATAGAACGACATAAACTGGTAAATTAAATATAAAAAAATTTTTTTTTTTGACCCAAAATTGTTTGTCGACCCGTGTGTTTCAGCACTTTTTGACAAATTTTAGTAAAAAAAAAAAAAATTTTTTTTTGTTTTTTTTTTCATTTTTTGGCCTCGAATTTGGTTAGTTATTGTATAATATGACATAAAACCACCATTTAAGGCAAAAAAAAAAAAATTTTTTTTTCGACCCAAAATTCTTTGTCGAGCCCCGTGTTTCACCACTATAAGACAAATTTTACTAAACTTAATTAAGTATATTTGTAAGTATTTTTTTGGTTTGATTTTGTCATTTCTCGCATAGAACGACATAAACTGGTAAATTAAAGATAAAAAATTTTTTTTTTTTGACCCAAAATTGTTTGTCGACCCGTGTGTTTCAGCACTTTTTGACAAATTTTAGTAAAAAAAAAAAATTTTTTTTTGTTTTTTTTTCATTTTTTGGCCTCGAATTTGATTAGTTATTGTATAATATGACATAAAACCACCATTTAAGGAAAATAAAAAAAAAATTTTTTTTCGACCCAAAATTCTTTGTCGAGCCCCGTGTTTCACCACTATAAGACAAATTTTACTAAACTTAATTAAGTATATTTGTAAGTATTTTTTTGGTTTGATTTTGTCATTTCTCGCATAGAACGACATAAACTGGTAAATTAAAGATAAAAATTTTTTTTTTTTTGACCCAAAATTGTTTGTCGACCCGTGTGTTTCACCACTATAAGACAAATTTTAGTAAAAAAAAAAAAAATTTTTTTTTGTTTTTTTTTCATTTTTTGGCCTCGAATTTGGTTAGTTATTGTATGACATAAAACCACCATTTAAGGCAAAAAAAAAAATTTTTTTTTTCGACCCAAAATTCTTTGTCGAGCCCCGTGTTTCACCACTATAAGACAAATTTTACTAAACTTAATTAAGTATATTTGTAAGTATTTTTTTGGTTTGATTTTGTCATTTCTCGCATAGAACGACATAAACTGGTAAATTAAAGATAAAATTTTTTTTTTTTGACCCAAAATTGTTTGTCGACCCGTGTGTTTCAGCACTTTTTGACAAATTTTAGTAAAAAAAAAAAAAAAATTTTTTTTGTTTTTTTTTCATTTTTTGGCCTCGAATTTGGTTAGTTATTGTATAATATGACATAAAACCACCATTTAAGGCAAAAAAAAAAAATTTTTTTTTTCGACCCAAAATTCTTTGTCGAGCCCCGTGTTTCACCACTATAAGACAAATTTTACTAAACTTCATTAAGTATATTTGTAAGTATTTTTTTGGTTTGATTTTGTCATTTCTCGCATAGAACGACATAAACTGGTAAATTAAAGATAAAAAAATTTTTTTTTTTGACCCAAAATTGTTTGTCGACCCGTGTGTTTCATCACTTTTTGACAAATTTTAGTAAAAAAAAAAAATTTTTTTTTGTTTTTTTTTTCATTTTTTGGCCTCGAATTTGGTTAGTTATTGTATAATATGACATAAAACCACCATTTAAGGCAAAAAAAAAAAAATTTTTTTTTCGACCCAAAATTCTTTGTCGAGCCCCGTGTTTCACCACTATAAGACAAATTTTACTAAACTTTATTAAGTATATTTGTAAGTATTTTTTTGGTTTGATTTTGTCATTTCTCGCATAGAACGACATAAACTGGTAAATTAAAGATAAAAAAATTTTTTTTTTTGACCCAAAATTGTTTGTCGACCCGTGTGTTTCAGCACTTTTTGACAAATTTTAGTAAAAAAAAAAAAAAATTTTTTTTGTTTTTTTTTCATTTTTTGGCCTCGAATTTGGTTATTTATTGTATAATATGACATAAAACCACCATTTAAGGCAAAAAAAAAAAATTTTTTTTTTCGACCCAAAATTCTTTGTCGAGCCCCGTGTTTCACCACTATAAGACAAATTTTACTAAACTTTATTAAGTATATTTGTAAGTATTTTTTTGGTTTGATTTTTTTCATTTCTCGCATAGAACGACATAAACTGGTAAATTAAAGATAAAAAAATTTTTTTTTTGACCCAAAATTGTTTGTCGACCCGTGTGTTTCAGCACTTTTTGACAAATTTTAGTAAAAAAAAAAAAAAAATTTTTTTTTGTTTTTTTTTCATTTTTTTGCCTCGAATTTGGTTAGTTATTGTATAATATGACATAAAACCACCATTTAAGGAAAAAAAAAAAAATTTTTTTTTCGACCCAAAATTCTTTGTCGAGCCCCGTGTTTCACCACTATAAGACAAATTTTACTAAACTTCATTAAGTATATTTGTAAGTATTTTTTTGGTTTGATTTTGTCATTTCTCGCATAGAACGACATAAACTGGTAAATTAAAGATAAAAAATTTTTTTTTTTTGACCCAAAATTGTTTGTCGACCCGTGTGTTTCAGCACTTTTTGACAAATTTTAGTAAAAAAAAAAAATTTTTTTTTGTTTTTTTTTCATTTTTTGGCCTCGAATTTGGTTAGTTATTGTATAATATGACATAAAACCACCATTTAAGGCAAAAAAAAAAAATTTTTTTTTTCGACCCAAAATTCTTTGTCGAGCCCCGTGTTTCACCACTATAAGACAAATTTTACTAAACTTAATTAAGTATATTTGTAAGTATTTTTTTGGTTTGATTTTGTCATTTCTCGCATAGAACGACATAAACTGGTAAATTAAAGATAAAAATTTTTTTTTTTTTGACCCAAAATTGTTTGTCGACCCGTGTGTTTCACCACTATAAGACAAATTTTAGTAAAAAAAAAAAAATTTTTTTTTGTTTTTTTTTCATTTTTTGGCCTCGAATTTGGTTAGTTATTGTATGACATAAAACCACCATTTAAGGCAAAAAAAAAAATTTTTTTTTTCGACCCAAAATTCTTTGTCGAGCCCCGTGTTTCACCACTATAAGACAAATTTTACTAAACTTAATTAAGTATATTTGTAAGTATTTTTTTGGTTTGATTTTGTCATTTCTCGCATAGAACGACATAAACTGGTAAATTAAAGATAAAAAAATTTTTTTTTTTGACCCAAAATTGTTTGTCGACCCGTGTGTTTCAGCACTTTTTGACAAATTTTAGTAAAAAAAAAAAAAAATTTTTTTCTTGTTTTTTTTTCATTTTTTGGCCTCGAATTTGGTTAGTTATTGTATAATATGACATAAAACCACCATTTAAGGCAAAAAAAAAAAATTTTTTTTTTCGACCCAAAATTCTTTGTCGAGCCCCGTGTTTCACCACTATAAGACAAATTTTACTAAACTTCATTAAGTATATTTGTAAGTATTTTTTTGGTTTGATTTTGTCATTTCTCGCATAGAACGACATAAACTGGTAAATTAAAGATAAAAAAATTTTTTTTTTTGACCCAAAATTGTTTGTCGACCCGTGTGTTTCAGCTCTTTTTGACAAATTTTAGTAAAAAAAAAAAAAAAATTTTTTTTTGTTTTTTTTTCATTTTTTTGCCTCGAATTTGGTTAGTTATTGTATAATATGACATAAAACCACCATTTAAGGCAAAAAAAAAAAATTTTTTTTTTCGACCCAAAATTCTTTGTCGAGCCCCGTGTTTCATCACTATAAGACAAATTTTACTAAACTTTATTAAGTATATTTGTAAGTATTTTTTTGGTTTGATTTTGTCATTTCTCGCATAGAACGACATAAACTGGTAAATTAAAGATAAAAAAATTTTTTTTTTTGACCCAAAATTGTTTGTCGACCCGTGTGTTTCAGCACTTTTTGACAAATTTTAGTAAAAAAAAAAAAAAAATTTTTTCTTGTTTTTTTTTCATTTTTTTGCCTCGAATTTGGTTAGTTATTGTATAATATGACATAAAACCACCATTTAAGGCAAAAAAAATAAAAATTTTTTTTTCGACCCAAAATTCTTTGTCGAGCCCCGTGTTTCACCACTATAAGACAAATTTTACTAAACTTAATTAAGTATATTTGTAAGTATTTTTTTGGTTTGATTTTGTCATTTCTCGCATAGAACGACATAAACTGGTAAATTAAAGATAAAAAAAATTTTTTTTTTGACCCAAAATTGTTTGTCGACCCGTGTGTTTCAGCACTTTTTGACAAATTTTAGTAAAAAAAAAAAAAAAATTTTTTTTTGTTTTTTTTTCATTTTTTGGCCTCGAATTTGGTTAGTTATTGTATAATATGACATAAAACCACCATTTAAGGCAAAAAAAAAAAAATTTTTTTTTTCGACCCAAAATTCTTTGTCGAGCCCCGTGTTTCACCACTATAAGACAAATTTTACTAAACTTTATTAAGTATATTTGTAAGTATTTTTTTGGTTTGATTTTGTCATTTCTCGCATAGAACGACATAAACTGGTAAATTAAAGATAAAAAAATTTTTTTTTTTGACCCAAAATTGTTTGTCGACCCGTGTGTTTCAGCACTTTTTGACAAATTTTAGTAAAAAAAAAAAAAAAATTTTTTTTTGTTTTTTTTTCATTTTTTGGCCTCGAATTTGGTTAGTTATTGTATAATATGACATAAAACCACCATTTAAGGCAAAAAAAAAAAATTTTTTTTTTCGACCCAAAATTCTTTGTCGAGCCCCGTGTTTCACCACTATAAGACAAATTTTACTAAACTTTATTAAGTATATTTGTAAGTATTTTATTGGTTTGATTTTGTCATTTCTCGCATAGAACGACATAAACTGGTAAATTAAAGATAAAATTTTTTTTTTTTTTGACCCAAAATTGTTTGTCGACCCGTGTGTTTCACCACTATAAGACAAATTTTACTAAACTTTATTAAGTATATTTGTAGGTATTTTTTTAGTTGGATTTTGTCATTTCTCGCATAGAACGACATAAACTGGTAAATTAAAGATAAAAAATTTTTTTTTTTTGACCCAAAATTGTTTGTCGACCCGTGTGTTTCAGCACTTTTTGACAAATTTTAGTAAAAAAAAAAAAAATTTTTTTTTGTTTTTTTTTCATTTTTTGGCCTCGAATTTGGTTAGTTATTGTATAATATGACATAAAACCACCATTTAAGGCAAAAAAAAAAATTTTTTTTTTCGACCCAAAATTCTTTGTCGAGCCCCGTGTTTCACCACTATAAGACAAATTTTACTAAACTTTATTAAGTATATTTGTAAGTATTTTTTTGGTTTGATTTTGTCATTTCTCGCATAGAACGACATAAACTGGTAAATTAAAGATAAAAAAATTTTTTTTTTGACCCAAAATTGTTTGTCGACCCGTGTGTTTCAGCACTTTTTGACAAATTTTAGTAAAAAAAAAAAAAAAATTTTTTTTGTTTTTTTTTCATTTTTTGGCCTCGAATTTGGTTAGTTATTGTATAATATGACATAAAACCACCATTTAAGGCAAAAAAAAAAATTTTTTTTTTCGACCCAAAATTCTTTGTCGAGCCCCGTGTTTCACCACTATAAGACAAATTTTACTAAACTTTATTAAGTATATTTGTAAGTATTTTTTTGGTTTGATTTTGTCATTTCTCGCATAGAACGACATAAACTGGTAAATTAAAGATAAAATTTTTTTTTTTTTTTGACCCAAAATTGTTTGTCGACCCGTGTGTTTCACCACTATAAGACAAATTTTACTAAACTTTATTAAGTATATTTGTAAGTATTTTTTTAGTTGGATTTTGTCATTTCTCGCATAGAACGACATAAACTGGTAAATTAAAGATAAAAAAATTTTTTTTTTTGACCCAAAATTGTTTGTCGACCCGTGTGTTTCAGCACTTTTTGACAAATTTTAGTAAAAAAAAAAAAAATTTTTTTTTGTTTTTTTTTCATTTTTTGGCCTCGAATTTGGTTAGTTATTGTATAATATGACATAAAACCACCATTTAAGGCAAAAAAAAAAAATTTTTTTTTTGACCCAAAATTGTTTGTCGACCCGTATGTTTCACCACTATAAGACAAATTTTACTAAACTTTATTAAGTATATTTGTAAGTATTTTTTTGGTTTGATTTTGTCATTTCTCGCATAGAACGACATAAACTGGTAAATTAAAGATAAAAAAAATTTTTTTTTTGACCCAAAATTGTTTGTCGACCCGTGTGTTTCAGCACTTTTTGACAAATTTTAGTAAAAAAAAAAAAAATTTTTTTTTGTTTTTTTTTCATTTTTTGGCCTCGAATTTGGTTAGTTATTGTATAATATGACATAAAACCACCATTTAAGGCAAAAAAAAAAAAATTTTTTTTTCGACCCAAAATTCTTTGTCGAGCCCCGTGTTTCACCACTATAAGACAAATTTTACTAAACTTAATTAAGTATATTTGTAAGTATTTTTTTGGTTTGATTTTGTCATTTCTCGCATAGAACGACATAAACTGGTAAATTAAAGATAAAAATTTTTTTTTTTTTTGACCCAAAATTGTTTGTCGACCCGTGTGTTTCACCACTATAAGACAAATTTTACTAAACTTTATTAAGTATATTTGTAAGTATTTTTTTAGTTGGATTTTGTCATTTCTCGCATAGAACGACATAAACTGGTAAATTAAAGATAAAAAAATTTTTTTTTCGACCCAAAATTCTTTGTCGAGCCCCGTGTTTCACCACTATAAGACAAATTTTACTAAACTTTATTAAGTATATTTGTAAGTATTTTTTTGGTTTGATTTTGTCATTTCTCGCATAGAACGACATAAACTGGTAAATTAAAGATAAAAAAATTTTTTTTTTTTTGACCCAAAATTGTTTGTCGACCCGTGTGTTTCATCACTTTTTGACAAATTTTAGTAAAAAAAAAAAAAAATTTTTTTTGTTTTTTTTTCATTTTTTGGCCTCGAATTTGGTTAGTTATTGTATAATATGACATAAAACCACCATTTAAGGCAAAAAAAAAAAAATTTTTTTTTTCGACCCAAAATTCTTTGTCGAGCCCCGTGTTTCACCACTATAAGACAAATTTTACTAAACTTAATTAAGTATATTTGTAAGTATTTTTTTGGTTTGATTTTGTCATTTCTCGCATAGAACGACATAAACTGGTAAATTAAAGATAAAAATTTTTTTTTTTTTGACCCAAAATTGTTTGTCGACCCGTGTGTTTCACCACTATAAGACAAATTTTACTAAACTTTATTAAGTATATTTGTAAGTATTTTTTTAGTTGGATTTTGTCATTTCTCGCATAGAACGACATAAACTGGTAAATTAAAGATAAAAAAATTTTTTTTTTTGACCCAAAATTGTTTGTCGACCCGTGTGTTTCAGCACTTTTTGACAAATTTTAGTAAAAAAAAAAAAATTTTTTTTTGTTTTTTTTTCATTTTTTTGCCTCGAATTTGGTTAGTTATTGTTTAATATGACATAAAACCACCATTTAAGGCAAAAAAAAAAAATTTTTTTTTTCGACCCAAAATTCTTTGTCGAGCCCCGTGTTTCACCACTATAAGACAAATTTTACTAAACTTCATTAAGTATATTTGTAAGTATTTTTTTGGTTTGATTTTGTCATTTCTCGCATAGAACGACATAAACTGGTAAATTAAAGATAAAAAAATTTTTTTTTTGACCCAAAATTGTTTGTCGACCCGTGTGTTTCAGCACTTTTTGACAAATTTTAGTAAAAAAAAAAAAAATTTTTTTTTGTTTTTTTTTCATTTTTTGGCCTCGAATTTGGTTAGTTATTGTATAATATGACATAAAACCACCATTTAAGGCAAAACAAAAAAATTTTTTTTTTTGACCCAAAATTCTTTGTCGAGCCCCGTGTTTCACCACTATAAGACAAATTTTACTAAACTTTATTAAGTATATTTGTAAGTATTTTTTTGGTTTGATTTTGTCATTTCTCGCATAGAACGACATAAACTGGTAAATTAAAGATAAAAAAATTTTTTTTTTTGACCCAAAATTGTTTGTCGACCCGTGTGTTTCAGCACTTTTTGACAAATTTTAGTAAAAAAAAAAAAAATTTTTTTTTGTTTTTTTTTCATTTTTTGGCCTCGAATTTGGTTAGTTATTGTATAATATGACATAAAACCACCATTTAAGGCAAAAAAAAAAAATTTTTTTTTTCGACCCAAAATTCTTTGTCGAGCCCCGTGTTTCACCACTATAAGACAAATTTTACTAAACTTTATTAAGTATATTTGTAAGTATTTTTTTGGTTTGATTTTGTCATTTCTCGCATAGAACGACATAAACTGGTAAATTAAAGATAAAAAAATTTTTTTTTTGACCCAAAATTGTTTGTCGACCCGTGTGTTTCAGCACTTTTTGACAAATTTTAGTAAAAAAAAAAAAAAAATTTTTTTTTGTTTTTTTTTCATTTTTTTGCCTCGAATTTGGTTAGTTATTGTATAATATGACATAAAACCACCATTTAAGGCAAAAAAAAAAAAATTTTTTTTTTCGACCCAAAATTCTTTGTCGAGCCCCGTGTTTCACCACTATAAGACAAATTTTACTAAACTTTATTAAGTATATTTGTAAGTATTTTTTTGGTTTGATTTTGTCATTTCTCGCATAGAACGACATAAACTGGTAAATTAAAGATAAAAAAATTTTTTTTTTTTGACCCAAAATTGTTTGTCAATCCGTGTGTTTCACCACTATAAGACAAATTTTACTAAACTTTATTAAGTATATTTGTAAGTATTTTTTTGGTTTGATTTTGTCATTTCTCGCATAGAACGACATAAACTGGTAAATTAAAGATAAAAAAATTTTTTTTTTTGACCCAAAATTGTTTGTCGACCCGTGTGTTTCATCACTTTTTGACAAATTTTAGTAAAAAAAAAAAAAAAATTTTTTTTTGTTTTTTTTTCATTTTTTGGCCTCGAATTTGGTTAGTTATTGTATAATATGACATAAAACCACCATTTAAGGCAAAAAAAAAAAATTTTTTTTTTCGACCCAAAATTCTTTGTCGAGCCCCGTGTTTCACCACTATAAGACAAATTTTACTAAACTTTATTAAGTATATTTGTAAGTATTTTTTTGGTTTGATTTTGTCATTTCTCGCATAGAACGACATAAACTGGTAAATTAAAGATAAAAATTTTTTTTTTTTTTGACCCAAAATTGTTTGTCAATCCGTGTGTTTCACCACTATAAGACAAATTTTACTAAACTTTATTAAGTATATTTGTAAGTATTTTTTTGGTTTGATTTTGTCATTTCTCGCATAGAACGACATAAACTGGTAAATTAAAGATAAAAAAAATTTTTTTTTTGACCCAAAATTGTTTGTCGACCCGTGTGTTTCAGCACTTTTTGACAAATTTTAGTAAAAAAAAAAAAAATTTTTTTTTGTTTTTTTTTCATTTTTTGGCCTCGAATTTGGTTAGTTATTGTATAATATGACATAAAACCACCATTTAAGGCAAAAAAAAAAAAAAATTTTTTTCGACCCAAAATTCTTTGTCGAGCCCCGTGTTTCACCACTATAAGACAAATTTTACTAAACTTAATTAAGTATATTTGTAAGTATTTTTTTGGTTTGATTTTGTCATTTCTCGCATAGAACGACATAAACTGGTAAATTAAAGATAAAAATTTTTTTTTTTTTTGACCCAAAATTGTTTGTCGACCCGTGTGTTTCACCACTATAAGACAAATTTTACTAAACTTTATTAAGTATATTTGTAAGTATTTTTTTAGTTGGATTTTGTCATTTCTCGCATAGAACGACATAAACTGGTAAATTAAAGAAAAAAAAATTTTTTTTTTTGACCCAAAATTGTTTGTCGACCCGTGTGTTTCAGCACTTTTTGACAAATTTTATTAAAAAAAAAAAAAATTTTTTTTTGTTTTTTTTTTCATTTTTTGGCCTCGAATTTGGTTAGTTATTGTATAATATGACATAAAACCACCATTTAAGGCAAAAAAAAAAAATTTTTTTTTTTGACCCAAAATTGTTTGTCGACCCGTGTGTTTCACCACTATAAGACAAATTTTACTAAACTTTATTAAGTATATTTGTAAGTATTTTTTTGGTTTGATTTTGTCATTTCTCGCATAGAACGACATAAACTGGTAAATTAAAGATAAAAAAATTTTTTTTTTTGACCCAAAATTGTTTGTCGACCCGTGTGTTTCAGCACTTTTTGACAAATTTTAGTAAAAAAAAAAAAATTTTTTTTTGTTTTTTTTTCATTTTTTGGCCTCGAATTTGGTTAGTTATTGTATAATATGACATAAAACCACCATTTAAGGCAAAAAAAAAAAAAATTTTTTTTTTCGACCCAAAATTCTTTGTCCAGCCCCGTGTTTCACCACTATAAGACAAATTTTACTAAACTTAATTAAATATATTTGTAAGTATTTTTTTGGTTTGATTTTGTCATTTCTCGCATAGAACGACATAAACTGGTAAATTAAAGATAAAAATTTTTTTTTTTTTTGACCCAAAATTGTTTGTCGACCCGTGTGTTTCACCACTATAAGACAAATTTTACTAAACTTTATTAAGTATATTTGTAAGTATTTTTTTGGTTTGATTTTGTCATTTCTCGCATAGAACGACATAAACTGGTAAATTAAAGATAAAAAAATTTTTTTTTTCGACCCAAAATTCTTTGTCGAGCCCCGTGTTTCACCACTATAAGACAAATTTTACTAAACTTTATTAAGTATATTTGTAAGTATTTTTTTGGTTTGATTTTGTCATTTCTCGCATAGAACGACATAAACTGGTAAATTAAAGATAAAAAAATTTTTTTTTTGACCCAAAATTGTTTGTCGACCCGTGTGTTTCATCACTTTTTGACAAATTTTAGTAAAAAAAAAAAAAATTTTTTTTTGTTTTTTTTTCATTTTTTGGCCTCGAATTTGGTTAGTTATTGTATAATATGACATAAAACCACCATTTAAGGCAAAAAAAAAAAAATTTTTTTTTTCGACCCAAAATTCTTTGTCGAGCCCCGTGTTTCACCACTATAAGACAAATTTTACTAAACTTAATTAAGTATATTTGTAAGTATTTTTTTGGTTTGATTTTGTCATTTCTCGCATAGAACGACATAAACTGGTAAATTAAAGATAAAAATTTTTTTTTTTTTTGACCCAAAATTGTTTGTCGACCCGTGTGTTTCACCACTATAAGACAAATTTTACTAAACTTTATTAAGTATATTTGTAAGTATTTTTATGGTTTGATTTTGTCATTTCTCGCATAGAACGACATAAACTGGTAAATTAAAGATAAAAAAATTTTTTTTTTTGACCCAAAATTGTTTGTCGACCCGTGTGTTTCAGCACTTTTTGACAAATTTTAGTAAAAAAAAAAAAAAAAATTTTTTTGTTTTTTTTTCATTTTTTGGCCTCGAATTTGGTTAGTTATTGTATAATATGACATAAAACCACCATTTAAGGCAAAAAAAAAAAATTTTTTTTTTCGACCCAAAATTCTTTGTCGAGCCCCGTGTTTCACCACTATAAGACAAATTTTACTAAACTTTATTAAGTATATTTGTAAGTATTTTTTTGGTTTGATTTTGTCATTTCTCGCATAGAACGACATAAACTGGTAAATTAAAGATAAAAAAATTTTTTTTTTTGACCCAAAATTGTTTGTCGACCCTGTGTTTCAGCACTTTTTGACAAATTTTAGTAAAAAAAAAAAAATTTTTTTTTGTTTTTTTTTCATTTTTTGGCCTCGAATTTGGTTAGTTATTGTATAATATGACATAAAACCACCATTTAAGGCAAAAAAAAAAAATTTTTTTTTTCGACCCAAAATTCTTTGTCGAGCCCCGTGTTTCACCACTATAAGACAAATTTTACTAAACTTTATTAAGTATATTTGTAAGTATTTTTTTGGTTTGATTTTGTCATTTCTCGCATAGAACGACATAAACTGGTAAATAAAAGATAAAAAAATTTTTTTTTTTGACCCAAAATTGTTTGTCAATCCGTGTGTTTCACCACTATAAGACAAATTTTACTAAACTTTATTAAGTATATTTGTAAGTATTTTTTTGGTTTGATTTTGTCATTTCTCGCATAGAACGACATAAACTGGTAAATTAAAGATAAAAAAATTTTTTTTTTTTGACCCAAAATTGTTTGTCGACCCGTGTGTTTCATCACTTTTTGACAAATTTTAGTAAAAAAAAAAAATTTTTTTTTGTTTTTTTTTCATTTTTTGGCCTCGAATTTGGTTAGTTATTGTATAATATGACATAAAACCACCATTTAAGGCAAAAAAAAAAATTTTTTTTTTCGACCCAAAATTCTTTGTCGAGCCCCGTGTTTCACCACTATAAGACAAATTTTACTAAACTTTATTAAGTATATTTGTAAGTATTTTTTTGGTTTGATTTTGTCATTTCTCGCATAGAACGACATAAACTGGTAAATTAAAGATAAAATTTTTTTTTTTTTTTGACCCAAAATTGTTTGTCGACCCGTGTGTTTCACCACTATAAGACAAATTTAACTAAACTTTATTAAGTATATTTGTAAGTATTTTTTTAGTTGGATTTTGTCATTTCTCGCATAGAACGACATAAACTGGTAAATTAAAGATAAAAAAATTTTTTTTTTGACCCAAAATTGTTTGTCGACCCGTGTGTTTCAGCACTTTTTGACAAATTTTAGTAAAAAAAAAAAAAATTTTTTTTTGTTTTTTTTTCATTTTTTGGCCTCGAATTTGGTTAGTTATTGTATAATATGACATAAAACCACCATTTAAGGCAAAAAAAAAAATTTTTTTTTTCGACCCAAAATTCTTTGTCGAGCCCCGTGTTTCACCACTATAAGACAAATTTTACTAAACTTTATTAAGTATATTTGTAAGTATTTTTTTGGTTTGATTTTGTCATTTCTCGCATAGAACGACATAAACTGGTAAATTAAAGATAAAAAAATTTTTTTTTTTGACCCAAAATTGTTTGTCGACCCGTGTGTTTCAGCACTTTTTGACAAATTTTAGTAAAAATAAAAAAAAATTTTTTTGTTTTTTTTTCATTTTTTGGCCTCGAATTTGGTTAGTTATTGTATAATATGACATAAAACCACCATTTAAGGCAAAAAAAAAAAATTTTTTTTTTCGACCCAAAATTCTTTGTCGAGCCCCGTGTTTCACCACTATAAGACAAATTTTACTAAACTTTATTAAGTATATTTTGTAAGTATTTTTTTGGTTTGATTTTGTCATTTCTCGCATAGAACGACATAAACTGGTAAATTAAAGATAAAAATTTTTTTTTTTTTTGACCCAAAATTGTTTGTCGACCCGTGTGTTTCACCACTATAAGACAAATTTTACTAAACTTTATTAAGTATATTTGTAAGTATTTTTTTGGTTTGATTTTGTCATTTCTCGCATAGAACGACATAAACTGGTAAATTAAAGATAAAAAAATTTTTTTTTTGACCCAAAATTGTTTGTCGACCCGTGTGTTTCAGCACTTTTTGACAAATTTTAGTAAAAAAAAAAAAATTTTTTTTTGTTTTTTTTTCATTTTTTGGCCTCGAATTTGGTTAGTTATTGTATAATATGACATAAAACCACCATTTAAGGCAAAAAAAAAAAATTTTTTTTTTCGACCCAAAATTCTTTGTCGAGCCCCGTGTTTCACCACTATAAGACAAATTTTACTAAACTTAATTAAGTATATTTGTAAGTATTTTTTTGGTTTGATTTTGTCATTTCTCGCATAGAACGACATAAACTGGTAAATTAAAGATAAAAAAATTTTTTTTTTGACCCAAAATTGTTTGTCGACCCGTGTGTTTCATAGCACTTTTTGACAAATTTTAGTAAAAAAAAAAAAAAAATTTTTTTTTGTTTTTTTTCATTTTTTTGCCTCGAATTTGGTTAGTTATTGTATAATATGACATAAAACCACCATTTAAGGCAAAAAAAAAAAAATTTTTTTTTTCGACCCAAAATTCTTTGTCGAGCCCCCGTGTTTCACCACTATAAGACAAATTTTACTAAACTTAATTAAGTATATTTGTAAGTATTTTTTTGGTTTGATTTTGTCATTTCTCGCATAGAACGACATAAACTGGTAAATTAAAGATAAAATTTTTTTTTTTTTTGACCCAAATTGTTTGTCGACCCGTGTGTTTCACCACTATAAGACAAATTTTACTAAACTTTATTAAGTATATTTGTAAGTATTTTTTTAGTTGGATTTTGTCATTTCTCGCATAGAACGACATAAACTGGTAAATTAAAGATAAAAAAATTTTTTTTTTGACCCAAAATTGTTTGTCGACCCGTGTGTTTCATCACTTTTTGACAAATTTAAGTAAAAAAAAAAAAAATTTTTTTTGTTTTTTTTTCATTTTTTTTGCCTCGAATTTGGTTAGTTATTGTATAATATGACATAAAACCACCATTTAAGGCAAAAAAAAAAATTTTTTTTTTCGACCCAAAATTCTTTGTCGAGCCCCGTGTTTCACCACTATAAGACAAATTTTACTAAACTTCATTAAGTATATTTGTAAGTATTTTTTTGGTTTGATTTTGTCATTTCTCGCATAGAACGACATAAACTGGTAAATTAAAGATAAAAAAAATTTTTTTTTTGACCCAAAATTGTTTGTCGACCCGTGTGTTTCAGCACTTTTTGACAAATTTTAGTAAAAAAAAAAATTTTTTTTTTGTTTTTTTTCATTTTTTGGCCTCGAATTTGGTTAGTTATTGTATAATATGACATAAAACCACCATTTAAGGCAAAAAAAAAAATTTTTTTTTTCGACCCAAAATTCTTTGTCGAGCCCCGTGTTTCACCACTATAAGACAAATTTTACTAAACTTTATTAAGTATATTTGTAAGTATTTTTTTTGGTTTGATTTTGTCATTTCTCGCATAGAACGACATAAACTGGTAAATTAAAGATAAAAAAATTTTTTTTTTGACCCCAAAATTGTTTGTCGACCCCGTGTGTTTCAGCACTTTTTGACAAATTTTAGTAAAAAAAAAAAAATTTTTTTTTGTTTTTTTTTTCATTTTTTTGGCCTCGAATTTGGTTAGTTATTGTATAATATGACATAAAACCACCATTTAAGGCAAAAAAAAAAAAATTTTTTTTTTCGACCCAAAATTCTTTGTCGAGCCCCGTGTTTCACCACTATAAGACAAATTTTACTAAACTTAATTAAGTATATTTGTAAGTATTTTTTTGGTTTGATTTTGTCATTTCTCGCATAGAACGACATAAACTGGTAAATTAAAGATAAAAATTTTTTTTTTTTTGACCCAAAATTGTTTGTCGACCCGTGTGTTTCACCACTATAAGACAAATTTTACTAAACTTTATTAAGTATATTTGTAAGTATTTTTTTAGTTGGATTTTGTCATTTCTCGCATAGAACGACATAAACTGGTAAATTAAAGATAAAAAAATTTTTTTTTTGACCCAAAATTGTTTGTCGACCCGTGTGTTTCAGCACTTTTTGACAAATTTTAGTAAAAAAAAAAAAAAATTTTTTTTGTTTTTTTTTCATTTTTTTGCCTCGAATTTGGTTAGTTATTGTATAATATGACATAAAACCACCATTTAAGGCAAAAAAAAAAATTTTTTTTTTTCGACCCAAAATTCTTTGTCGAGCCCCGTGTTTCACCACTATAAGACAAATTTTACTAAACTTCATTAAGTATATTTGTATGTATGTTTTTGGTTTGATTTTGTCATTTCTCGCATAGAACGACATAAACTGGTAAATTAAAGATAAAAAAATTTTTTTTTTTGACCCAAATTGTTTGTCGACCCGTGTGTTTCAGCACTTTTTGACAAATTTTAGTAAAAAAAAAAAATTTTTTTTTGTTTTTTTTTCATTTTTTGGCCTCGAATTTGGTTAGTTATTGTATAATATGACATAAAACCACCATTTAAGGCAAAAAAAAAAATTTTTTTTTTCGACCCAAAATTCTTTGTCGAGCCCCGTGTTTCACCACTATAAGACAAATTTTACTAAACTTTATTAAGTATATTTGTAAGTATTTTTTTGGTTTGATTTTGTCATTTCTCGCATAGAACGACATAAACTGGTAAATTAAAGATAAAAAAATTTTTTTTTTGACCCAAAATTGTTTGTCAATCCGTGTGTTTCACCACTATAAGACAAATTTTACTAAACTTTATTAAGTATATTTGTAAGTATTTTTTTTGGTTTGATTTTGTCATTTCTCGCATAGAACGACATAAACTGGTAAATTAAAGATAAAAAAATTTTTTTTTTTTGACCCAAAATTGTTTGTCGACCCGTGTGTTTCAGCACTTTTTGACAAATTTTAGTAAAAAAAAAAAAAATTTTTTTTTGTTTTTTTTTTCATTTTTTGGCCTCGAATTTGGTTAGTTATTGTATAATATGACATAAAACCACCATTTAAGGCAAAAAAAAAAAAATTTTTTTTTTCGACCCAAAATTCTTTGTCGAGCCCCGTGTTTCACCACTATAAGACAAATTTTACTAAACTTAATTAAGTATATTTGTAAGTATTTTTTTGGTTTGATTTTGTCATTTCTCGCATAGAACGACATAAACTGGTAAATTAAAGATAAAAATTTTTTTTTTTTTTGACCCAAAATTGTTTGTCGACCCGTGTGTTTCACCACTATAAGACAAATTTTACTAAACTTTATTAAGTATATTTGTAAGTATTTTTTTAGTTGGATTTTGTCATTTCTCGCATAGAACGACATAAACTGGTAAATTAAAGATAAAAAAATTTTTTTTTTCGACCCAAAATTCTTTGTCGAGCCCCGTGTTTCACCACTATAAGACAAATTTTACTAAACTTTATTAAGTATATTTGTAAGTATTTTTTTGGTTTGATTTTGTCATTTCTCGCATAGAACGACATAAACTGGTAAATTAAAGATAAAAAAATTTTTTTTTTTGACCCAAAATTGTTTGTCGACCCGTGTGTTTCAGCACTTTTTGACAAATTTTAGTAAAAAAAAAAAAAATTTTTTTTTGTTTTTTTTTCATTTTTTGGCCTCGAATTTGGTTAGTTATTGTATAATATGACATAAAACCACCATTTAAGGCAAAAAAAAAAATTCTTTTTTTCGACCCAAAGTTCTTTGTCGAGCCCCGTGTTTCACCACTATAAGACAAATTTTACTAAACTTAATTAAGTATATTTGTAAGTATTTTTTTGGTTTGATTTTGTCATTTCTCGCATAGAACGACATAAACTGGTAAATTAAAGATAAAAAAATTTTTTTTTTTTGACCCAAAATTGTTTGTCGACCCGTGTGTTTCAGCACTTTTTGACAAATTTTAGTAAAAAAAAAAAAAAAAAATTTTTTTTTGTTTTTTTTTCATTTTTTTGCCTCGAATTTGGTTAGTTATTGTATAATATGACATAAAACCACCATTTAAGGCAAAAAAAAAAAAATTTTTTTTTTCGACCCAAAATTCTTTGTCGAGCCCCGTGTTTCACCACTATAAGACAAATTTTACTAAACTTAATTAAGTATATTTGTAAGTATTTTTTTGGTTTGATTTTGTCATTTCTCGCATAGAACGACATAAACTGGTAAATTAAAGATAAAAATTTTTTTTTTTTGACCCAAAATTGTTTGTCGACCCGTGTGTTTCACCACTATAAGACAAATTTTACTAAACTTTATTAAGTATATTTGTAAGTATTTTTTTAGTTGGATTTTGTCATTTCTCGCATAGAACGACATAAACTGGTAAATTAAAGATAAAAAAATTTTTTTTTTTGACCCAAAATTGTTTGTCGACCCGTGTGTTTCAGCACTTTTTGACAAATTTTAGTAAAAAAAAAAAAAAATTTTTTTTGTTTTTTTTTCATTTTTTGGCCTCGAATTTGGTTAGTTATTGTATAATATGACATAAAACCACCATTTAAGGCAAAAAAAAAAATTTTTTTTTTCGACCCAAAATTCTTTGTCGAGCCCCGTGTTTCACCACTATAAGACAAATTTTACTAAACTTTATTAAGTATATTTGTAAGTATTTTTTTGGTTTGATTTTGTCATTTCTCGCATAGAACGACATAAACTGGTAAATTAAAGATAAAAAAATATTTTTTTTTGACCCAAAATTGTTTGTCAATCCGTGTGTTTCACCACTATAAGACAAATTTTACTAAACTTTATTAAGTATATTTGTAAGTATTTTTTTGGTTTGATTTTGTCATTTCTCGCATAGAACGACATAAACTGGTAAATTAAAGATAAAAAAATTTTTTTTTTTGACCCAAAATTGTTTGTCGACCCGTGTGTTTCAGCACTTTTTGACAAATTTTAGTAAAAAAAAAAAAAAATTTTTTTTTGTTTTTTTTTCATTTTTTTGCCTCGAATTTGGTTAGTTATTGTATAATATGACATAAAACCACCATTTAAGGCAAAAAAAAAAAATTTTTTTTTTCGACCCAAAATTCTTTGTCGAGCCCCGTGTTTCACCACTATAAGACAAATTTTACTAAACTTAATTAAGTATATTTGTAAGTATTTTTTTGGTTTGATTTTGTCATTTCTCGCATAGAACGACATAAACTGGTAAATTAAAGATAAAAAAATTTTTTTTTTTGACCCAAAATTGTTTGTCGACCCGTGTGTTTCAGCACTTTTTGACAAATTTTAGTAAAAAAAAAAAAAATTTTAAACTGGTAAATTAAAGATAAAAAAATTTTTTTTTTCGACCCAAAATTCTTTGTCGAGCCCCGTGTTTCACCACTATAAGACAAATTTTACTTAACTTTATTAAGTATATTTGTAAGTATTTTTTTGGTTTGATTTTGTCATTTCTCGCATAGAACGACATAAACTGGTAAATTAAAGATAAAAAATTTTTTTTTTTTGACCCAAAATTGTTTGTCGACCCGTGTGTTTCAGCACTTTTTGACAAATTTTAGTAAAAAAAAAAAAATTTTTTTTTGTTTTTTTTTCATTTTTTGGCCTCGAATTGGGTAGTTATTGTATAATATGACATAAAACCACCATTTAAGGCAAAAAAAAAAATTTTTTTTTTCGACCCAAAATTCTTTGTCGAGCCCCGTGTTTCACCACTATAAGACAAATTTTACTAAACTTTATTAAGTATATTTGTAAGTATTTTTTTGGTTTGATTTTGTCATTTCTCGCATAGAACGACATAAACTGGTAAATTAAAGATAAAAAAATTTTTTTTTTTGACCCAAAATTGTTTGTCAATCCGTGTGTTTCACCACTATAAGACAAATTTTACTAAACTTTATTAAGTATATTTGTAAGTATTTTTTTGGTTTGATTTTGTCATTTCTCGCATAGAACGACATAAACTGGTAAATTAAAGATAAAAAAATTTTTTTTTTTGACCCAAAATTGTTTGTCGACCCGTGTGTTTCAGCACTTTTTGACAAATTTTAGTAAAAAAAACAAAAATTTTTTTTTGTTTTTTTTTCATTTTTTTGCCTCGAATTTGGTTAGTTATTGTATAATATGACATAAAACCACCATTTAAGGCAAAAAAAAAAAATTTTTTTTTTCGACCCAAAATTCTTTGTCGAGCCCCGTGTTTCACCACTATAAGACAAATTTTACTAAACTTAATTAAGTATATTTGTAAGTATTTTTTTGGTTTGATTTTGTCATTTCTCGCATAGAACGACATAAACTGGTAAATTAAAGATAAAAAAATTTTTTTTTTTGACCCAAAATTGTTTGTCGACCCGTGTGTTTCAGCACTTTTTGACAAATTTTAGTAAAAAAAAAAATAATTTTTTTTTGTTTTTTTTTCATTTTTTGGCCTCGAATTTGGTTAGTTATTGTATAATATGACATAAAACCACCATTTAAGGCAAAAAAAAAAAAATTTTTTTTTTCGACCAAAAATTCTTTGTCGAGCCCCGTGTTTCACCACTATAAGACAAATTTTACTAAACTTAATTAAGTATATTTGTAAGTATTTTTTGGTTTGATTTTGTCATTTCTCGCATAGAACGACATAAACTGGTAAATTAAAGATAAAAATTTTTTTTTTTTTTGACCCAAAATTGTTTGTCGACCCGTGTGTTTCACCACTATAAGACAAATTTTACTAAACTTTATTAAGTATATTTGTAAGTATTTTTTTAGTTGGATTTTGTCATTTCTCGCATAGAACGACATAAACTGGTAAATTAAAGATAAAAAAATTTTTTTTTTCGACCCAAAATTCTTTGTCGAGCCCCGTGTTTCACCACTATAAGACAAATTTTACTAAACTTTATTAAGTATATTTGTAAGTATTTTTTTGGTTTGATTTTGTCATTTCTCGCATAGAACGACATAAACTGGTAAATTAAAGATAAAAAAATTTTTTTTTGACCCAAAATTGTTTGTCGACCCGTGTGTTTCACCACTATAAGACAAATTTTACTAAACTTTATTAAGTATATTTGTAAGTATTTTTTTAGTTGGATTTTGTCATTTCTCGCATAGAACGACATAAACTGGTAAATTAAAGATAAAAAAATTTTTTTTTTGACCCAAAATTGTTTGTCGACCCGTGTGTTTCAGCACTTTTTGACAAATTTTAGTAAAAAAAAAAAAATTTTTTTTTTGTTTTTTTTTCATTTTTTTGCCTCGAATTTGGTTAGTTATTGTATAATATGACATAAAACCACCATTTAAGGCAAAAAAAAAAAATTTTTTTTTTCGACCCAAAATTCTTTGTCGAGCCCCGTGTTTCACCACTATAAGACAAATTTTACTAAACTTCATTAAGTATATTTGTAAGTATTTTTTTGGTTTGATTTTGTCATTTCTCGCATAGAACGACATAAACTGGTAAATTAAAGATAAAAAAATTTTTTTTTTTGACCCAAAATTGTTTGTCGACCCGTGTGTTTCAGCACTTTTTGACAAATTTTAGTAAAAAAAAAAAAAAATTTTTTTTGTTTTTTTTTCATTTTTTGGCCTCGAATTTGGTTAGTTATTGTATAATATGACATAAAACCACCATTTAAGGCAAAAAAAAAAATTTTTTTTTTCGACCCAAAATTCTTTGTCGAGCCCCGTGTTTCACCACTATAAGACAAATTTTACTAAACTTTATTAAGTATATTTGTAAGTATTTTTTTGGTTTGATTTTGTCATTTCTCGCATAGAACGACATAAACTGGTAAATTAAGATAAAAAAATTTTTTTTTGACCCAAAATTGTTTGTCGACCCGTGTGTTTCAGCACTTTTTGACAAATTTTAGTAAAAAAAAAAAAAATTTTTTTTTGTTTTTTTTTTCATTTTTTGGCCTCGAATTTGGTTAGTTATTGTATAATATGACATAAAACCACCATTTAAGGCAAAAAAAAAAAATTTTTTTTTTTCGACCCAAAATTCTTTGTCGAGCCCCGTGTTTCACCACTATAAGACAAATTTTACTAAACTTTATTAAGTATATTTGTAAGTATTTTTTTGGTTTGATTTTGTCATTTCTCGCATAGAACGACATAAACTGGTAAATTAAAGATAAAAAAAATTTTTTTTTTGACCCAAAATTGTTTGTCGACCCGTGTGTTTCAGCACTTTTTGACAAATTTTAGTAAAAAAAAAAAAAATTTTTTTTTGTTTTTTTTTCATTTTTTGGCCTCGAATTTGGTTAGTTATTGTATAATATGACATAAAACCACCATTTAAGGCAAAAAAAAAAAATTTTTTTTTTTCGACCCAAAATTCTTTGTCGAGCCCCGTGTTTCACCACTATAAGACAAATTTTACTAAACTTAATTAAGTATATTTGTAAGTATTTTTTTGGTTTGATTTTGTCATTTCTCGCATAGAACGACATAAACTGGTAAATTAAAGATAAAAATTTTTTTTTTGTTGACCCAAAATTGTTTGTCGACCCGTGTGTTTCACCACTATAAGACAAATTTTACTAAACTTTATTAAGTATATTTGTAAGTATTTTTTTAGTTGGATTTTGTCATTTCTCGCATAGAACGACATAAACTGGTAAATTAAAGATAAAAAAATTTTTTTTTTGACCCAAAATTGTTTGTCGACCCGTGTGTTTCAGCACTTTTTGACAAATTTTAGTAAAAAAAAAAAAAAATTTTTTTTGTTTTTTTTTCATTTTTTTGCCTCGAATTTGGTTAGTTATTGAATAATATGACATAAAACCACCATTTAAGGCAAAAAAAAAATTTTTTTTTTCGACCCAAAATTCTTTGTCGAGCCCCGTGTTTCACCACTATAAGACAAATTTTACTAAACTTCATTAAGTATATTTGTAAGTATTTTTTTGGTTTGATTTTGTCATTTCTCGCATAGAACGACATAAACTGGTAAATTAAAGATAAAAAAATTTTTTTTTTTGACCCAAAATTGTTTGTCGACCCGTGTGTTTCAGCACTTTTTGACAAATTTTAGTAAAAAAAAAAAAATTTTTTTTTGTTTTTTTTTTCATTTTTTGGCCTCGAATTTGGTTAGTTATTGTATAATATGACATAAAACCACCATTTAAGGCAAAAAAAAAAATTTTTTTTTTCGACCCAAAATTCTTTGTCGAGCCCCGTGTTTCACCACTATAAGACAAATTTTACTAAACTTTATTAAGTATATTTGTAAGTATTTTTTTGGTTTGATTTTGTCATTTCTCGCATAGAACGACATAAACTGGTAAATTAAAGATAAAAAAATTTTTTTTTTTGACCCAAAATTGTTTGTCAATCCGTGTGTTTCACCACTATAAGACAAATTTTACTAAACTTTATTAAGTATATTTGTAAGTATTTTTTTGGTTTGATTTTGTCATTTCTCGCATAGAACGACATAAACTGGTAAATTAAAGATAAAAAAATTTTTTTTTTGACCCAAAATTGTTTGTCGACCCGTGTGTTTCAGCACTTTTTGACAAATTTTAGTAAAAAAAAAAAAAAAATTTTTTTTTGTTTTTTTTTCATTTTTTTGCCTCGAATTTGGTTAGTTATTGTATAATATGACATAAAACCACCATTTAAGGCAAAAAAAAAAAATTTTTTTTTCGACCCAAAATTCTTTGTCGAGCCCCGTGTTTCACCACTATAAGACAAATTTTACTAAACTTAATTAAGTATATTTGTAAGTATTTTTTTGGTTTGATTTTGTCATTTCTCGCATAGAACGACATAAACTGGTAAATTAAAGATAAAAAAATTTTTTTTGACCCAAAATTGTTTGTCGACCCGTGTGTTTCAGCACTTTTTGACAAATTTTAGTAAAAAAAAAAAAAATTTTTTTTTGTTTTTTTTTCATTTTTTGGCCTCGAATTTGGTTAGTTATTGTATAATATGACATAAAACCACCATTTAAGGCAAAAAAAAAAAAATTTTTTTTTTCGACCCAAAATTCTTTGTCGAGCCCCGTGTTTCACCACTATAAGACAAATTTTACTAAACTTAATTAAGTATATTTGTAAGTATTTTTTTGGTTTGATTTTGTCATTTCTCGCATAGAACGACATAAACTGGTAAATTAAAGATAAAATTTTTTTTTTTTTTTGACCCAAAATTGTTTGTCGACCCGTGTGTTTCACCACTATAAGACAAATTTTACTAAACTTTATTAAGTATATTTGTAAGTATTTTTTTAGTTGGATTTTGTCATTTCTCGCATAGAACGACATAAACTGGTAAATTAAAGATAAAAAAATTTTTTTTTTCGACCCAAAATTCTTTGTCGAGCCCCGTGTTTCACCACTATAAGACAAATTTTACTAAACTTTATTAAGTATATTTGTAAGTATTTTTTTGGTTTGATTTTGTCATTTCTCGCATAGAACGACATAAACTGGTAAATTAAAGATAAAAAATTTTTTTTTTTGACCCAAAATTGTTTGTCGACCCGTGTGTTTCAGCACTTTTTGACAAATTTTAGTAAAAAAAAAAAATTTTTTTTTGTTTTTTTTCATTTTTTGGCCTCGAATTTGGTTAGTTATTGTATAATATGACATAAAACCACCATTTAAGGCAAAAAAAAAAAATTTTTTTTTTCGACCCAAAATTCTTTGTCGAGCCCCGTGTTTCACCACTATAAGACAAATTTTACTAAACTTAATTAAGTATATTTGTAAGTATTTTTTTGGTTTGATTTTGTCATTTCTCGCATAGAACGACATAAACTGGTAAATTAAAGATAAAAAAATTTTTTTTTTTGACCCAAAATTGTTTGTCGACCCGTGTGTTTCAGCACTTTTTGACAAATTTTAGTAAAAAAAAAAAAAAATTTTTTTTTGTTTTTTTTTCATTTTTTTGCCTCGAATTTGGTTAGTTATTGTATAATATGACATAAAACCACCATTTAAGGCAAAAAAAAAAAAATTTTTTTTTTCGACCCAAAATTCTTTGTCGAGCCCCGTGTTTCACCACTATAAGACAAATTTTACTAAACTTAATTAAGTATATTTGTAAGTATTTTTTTGGTTTGATTTTGTCATTTCTCGCATAGAACGACATAAACTGGTAAATTAAAGATAAAATTTTTTTTTTTTTTGACCCAAAATTGTTTGTCGACCCGTGTGTTTCACCACTATAAGACAAATTTTACTAAACTTTATTAAGTATATTTGTAAGTATTTTTTTAGTTGGATTTTGTCATTTCTCGCATAGAACGACAATAAACTGGTAAATTAAAGATAAAAAAATTTTTTTTTTTGACCCAAAATTGTTTGTCGACCCGTGTGTTTCAGCACTTTTTGACAAATTTTAGTAAAAAAAAAAAAAATTTTTTTTTGTTTTTTTTTCATTTTTTGGCCTCGAATTTGGTTAGTTATTGTATAATATGACATAAAACCACCATTTAAGGCAAAAAAAAAAAATTTTTTTTTTCGACCCAAAATTCTT
The DNA here is from genome assembly GCA_963932295.1 of Tipula lateralis. NCBI lineage: Eukaryota > Metazoa > Arthropoda > Insecta > Diptera > Tipulidae > Tipula > Tipula lateralis. The sequence goes on along the minus strand of CAWVQQ010000342.1, from coordinate 4,472 downwards.
TGTCGAGCCCCGTGTTTCACCACTATAAGACAAATTTTACTAAACTTTATTAAGTATATTTGTAAGTATTTTTTTGGTTTGATTTTGTCATTTCTCGCATAGAACGACATAAACTGGTAAATTAAAGATAAAAAAATTTTTTTTTTTGACCCAAAATTGTTTGTCAATCCGTGTGTTTCACCACTATAAGACAAATTTTACTAAACTTTATTAAGTATATTTGTAAGTATTTTTTTGGTTTGATTTTGTCATTTCTCGCATAGAACGACATAAACTGGTAAATTAAAGATAAAAAAATTTTTTTTTTTGACCCAAAATTGTTTGTCGACCCGTGTGTTTCAGCACTTTTTGACAAATTTTAGTAAAAAAAAAAAAAATTTTTTTTTGTTTTTTTTTCATTTTTTTGCCTCGAATTTGGTTAGTTATTGTATAATATGACATAAAACCACCATTTAAGGCAAAAAAAAAAAATTTTTTTTTTCGACCCAAAATTCTTTGTCGAGCCCCGTGTTTCACCACTATAAGACAAATTTTACTAAACTTAATTAAGTATATTTGTAAGTATTTTTTTGGTTTGATTTTGTCATTTCTCGCATAGAACGACATAAACTGGTAAATAAAAGATAAAAATTTTTTTTTTTTTGACCCAAAATTGTTTGTCGACCCGTGTGTTTCACCACTATAAGACAAATTTTACTAAACTTTATTAAGTATATTTGTAAGTATTTTTTTAGTTGGATTTTGTCATTTCTCGCATAGAACGACATAAACTGGTAAATAAAAGATAAAAAAATTTTTTTTTTCGACCCAAAATTCTTTGTCGAGCCCCGTGTTTCACCACTATAAGACAAATTTTACTAAACTTTATTAAGTATATTTGTAAGTATTTTTTTGGTTTGATTTTGTCATTTCTCGCATAGAACGACATAAACTGGTAAATTAAAGATAAAAAAATTTTTTTTTTTTGACCCAAAATTGTTTGTCGACCCGTGTGTTTCAGCACTTTTTGACAAATTTTAGTAAAAAAAAAAAAATTTTTTTTTGTTTTTTTTTTCATTTTTTGGCCTCGAATTTGGTTAGTTATTGTATAATATGACATAAAACCACCATTTAAGGCAAAAAAAAAAATTTTTTTTTTCGACCCAAAATTCTTTGTCGAGCCCCGTGTTTCACCACTATAAGACAAATTTTACTAAACTTTATTAAGTATATTTGTAAGTATTTTTTTGGTTTGATTTTGTCATTTCTCGCATAGAACGACATAAACTGGTAAATTAAAGATAAAAAAATTTTTTTTTTTGACCCAAAATTGTTTGTCAATCCGTGTGTTTCACCACTATAAGACAAATTTTACTAAACTTTATTAAGTATATTTGTAAGTATTTTTTTGGTTTGATTTTGTCATTTCTCGCATAGAACGACATAAACTGGTAAATTAAAGATAAAAAAATTTTTTTTTTGACCCAAAATTGTTTGTCGACCCGTGTGTTTCAGCACTTTTTGACAAATTTTAGTAAAAAAAAAAAAAAAATTTTTTTTTGTTTTTTTTTCATTTTTTGGCCTCGAATTTGGTTAGTTATTGTATAATATGACATAAAACCACCATTTAAGGCAAAAAAAAAAAATTTTTTTTTTCGACCCAAAATTCTTTGTCGAGCCCCGTGTTTCACCACTATAAGACAAATTTTACTAAACTTAATTAAGTATATTTGTAAGTATTTTTTTGGTTTGATTTTGTCATTTCTCGCATAGAACGACATAAACTGGTAAATTAAAGATAAAAAAATTTTTTTTTTTGACCCAAAATTGTTTGTCGTGTTTCAGCACTTTTTGACAAATTTTAGTAAAAAAAAAAAAATTTTTTTTTGTTTTTTTTTTCATTTTTTGGCCTCGAATTTGGTTAGTTATTGTATAATATGACATAAAACCACCTATTAAGGCAAAAAAAAAAAATTTTTTTTTTCGACCCAAAATTCTTTGTCGAGCCCCGTGTTTCACCACTATAAGACAAATTTTACTAAACTTTATTAAGTATATTTGTAAGTATTTTTTTGGTTTGATTTTGTCATTTCTCGCATAGAACGACATAAACTGGTAAATTAAAGATAAAAAAATTTTTTTTTTGACCCAAAATTGTTTGTCGACCCGTGTGTTTCAGCACTTTTTGACAAATTTTAGTAAAAAAAAAAAAAAAATTTTTTTTGTTTTTTTTTTCATTTTTTTGCCTCGAATTTGGTTAGTTATTGTATAATATGACATAAAACCACCATTTAAGGCAAAAAAAAAAATTTTTTTTTTTCGACCCAAAATTCTTTGTCGAGCCCCGTGTTTCACCACTATAAGACAAATTTTACTAAACTTCATTAAGTATATTTGTAAGTATTTTTTTGGTTTGATTTTGTCATTTCTCGCATAGAACGACATAAACTGGTAAATTAAAGATAAAAAAATTTTTTTTTTGACCCAAAATTGTTTGTCGACCCGTGTGTTACAGCACTTTTTGACAAATTTTAGTAAAAAAAAAAAAAAAAATTTTTTTTGTTTTTTTTTCATTTTTTTGCCTCGATTTTGGTTAGTTATTGTATAATATGACATAAAACCACCATTTAAGGCAAAAAAAAAAAAATTTTTTTTTCGACCCAAAATTCTTTGTCGAGCCCCGTGTTTCACCACTATAAGACAAATTTTACTAAACTTAATTAAGTATATTTGTAAGTATTTTTTTGGTTTGATTTTGTCATTTCTCGCATAGAACGACATAAACTGGTAAATTAAAGATAAAAATTTTTTTTTTTTTTGACCCAAAATTGTTTGTCGACCCGTGTGTTTCACCACTATAAGACAAATTTTACTAAACTTTATTAAGTATATTTGTAAGTATTTTTTTAGTTGGATTTTGTCATTTCTCGCATAGAACGACATAAACTGGTAAATTAAAGATAAAAAAATTTTTTTTTTGACCCAAAATTGTTTGTCGACCCGTGTGTTACAGCACTTTTTGACAAATTTTAGTAAAAAAAAAAAAAAATTTTTTTTGTTTTTTTTTCATTTTTTTGCCTCGAATTTGGTTAGTTATTGTATAATATGACATAAAACCACCATTTAAGGCAAAAAAAAAAATTTTTTTTTTTCGACCCAAAATTCTTTGTCGAGCCCCGTGTTTCACCACTATAAGACAAATTTTACTAAAATTCATTAAGTATATCTGTAAGTATTTTTTTGGTTTGATTTTGTCATTTCTCGCATAGAACGACATAAACTGGTAAATTAAAGATAAAAAATTTTTTTTTTTGACCCAAAATTGTTTGTCAATCCGTGTGTTTCACCACTATAAGACAAATTTTACTAAACTTTATTAAGTATATTTGTAAGTATTTTTTTGGTTTGATTTTGTCATTTCTCGCATAGAACGACATAAACTGGTAAATTAAAGATAAAAAAATTTTTTTTTGACCCAAAATTGTTTGTCGACCCGTGTGTTTCAGCACTTTTTGACAAATTTTAGTAAAAAAAAAAAAAAAAATTTTTTTTTGTTTTTTTTTCATTTTTTTGCCTCGAATTTGGTTAGTTATTGTATAATATGACATAAAACCACCATTTAAGGCAAAAAAAAAAAATTTTTTTTTTCGACCCAAAATTCTTTGTCGAGCCCCGTGTTTCACCACTATAAGACAAATTTTACTAAACTTAATTAAGTATATTTGTAAGTATTTTTTTGGTTTGATTTTGTCATTTCTCGCATAGAACGACATAAACTGGTAAATTAAAGATAAAAAATTTTTTTTTTTTGACCCAAAATTGTTTGTCGACCCGTGTGTTTCAGCACTTTTTGACAAATTTTAGTAAAAAAAAAAAAATTTTTTTTGTTTTTTTTTCATTTTTTGGCCTCGAATTTGGTTAGTTATTGTATAATATGACATAAAACCACCATTTAAGGCAAAAAAAAAAAATTTTTTTTTTCGACCCAAAATTCTTTGTCGAGCCCCGTGTTTCACCACTATAAGACAAATTTTACTAAACTTAATTAAGTATATTTGTAAGTATTTTTTTGGTTTGATTTTGTCATTTCTCGCATAGAACGACATAAACTGGTAAATTAAAGATAAAAATTTTTTTTTTTTTGACCCAAAATTGTTTGTCAACCCGTGTGTTTCACCACTATAAGACAAATTTTACTAAACTTTATTAAGTATATTTGTAAGTATTTTTTTAGTTGGATTTTGTCATTTCTCGCATAGAACGACATAAACTGGTAAATTAAAGATAAAAAAATTTTTTTTTTCGACCCAAAATTCTTTGTCGAGCCCCGTGTTTCACCACTATAAGACAAATTTTACTAAACTTTATTAAGTATATTTGTAAGTATTTTTTTGGTTTGATTTTGTCATTTCTCGCATAGAACGACATAAACTGGTAAATTAAAGATAAAAAAATTTTTTTTTTTGACCCAAAATTGTTTGTCGACCCGTGTG
>CAWVQQ010000341.1:45000-53896 GCA_963932295.1 Tipula lateralis | reverse complement strand
TTTGCCAATTTATGTCGTTTTATGCGAGAAAAGACAAAATCAATCAAAAAAAAAATTATTTTTTTTTTTGACTAAAATTTGTCAAAAAGTGCTGAAACAGGCGGCTCGACAAAGAATTTTGGGTCAAAAAAAAATTTTTTTTATCGTAAATCTGCCAGTTTATAAAATAAAATTTTTTTTTGACCCAAAATTCTTTGTCGAGCCGCCTGTTTCAGCACTTTTTGACAAATTTTAGTCAAAAAAAAAATAATTTTTTTTTGATTGATTTTGTCTTTTCTCGCATAAAACGACATAAATTGGCAAATTTTTGGTCAAAAAAAATTTTTAATAATTAAATATTAAATAATTGAGTTGTTATGAACTACATTTAACACACGATTTGGTTGGATATCTGTATAAATCATTCAAAATGACGTTCAAATGGAAATATAATGAATAAAAAGACCAAAAAAAATATAAATTTATATTTTTTTGGTGTTTTTATTCATTATTTATCCATTTGAACGTAGTTTAGAACGATTTATACCAAAATCCTTTAAAACCACGATTAATACAAAACCATTGAAGTATTAAAATAATTTATTTGTGCTGATCAAACGCTTTGGTAAGATTTTTATATAAATCATTCAAAATGACGTTCAAATAGACAATAATTGAATAAAAACACCAAAAAAAATATAAATTAGCAAAAATTACTACCAAAGCGTGTGTTTAATCACCACAACTCAATTGTTTTATATTAAAATTGATCAAAATGTCGGTTTAATGGACAATTTCACCCAAAAAATTATAAAATTGATAAGTTTTGTCTAAGCTTGTCTATTAAATCGTTCAATTTGAACGTCATTTTGAATGATTTATACAGATATCCAACCAAATCGTGTGTTAAATGTAGTTCATAACAACTCAATTTTTTAATATTTAATTATTAAAAATTTTGTTTGACCAAAAATTTGCCAATTTATGTCGTTTTATGCGAGAAAAGACAAAATCAATCAAAAAAAAAATTATTTTTTTTTGACTAAAATTTGTCAAAAAGTGCTGAAACAGGCGGCTCGACAAAGAATTTTGGGTCAAAAAAAAATATGTTTTATCGTAAATCTGCCAGTTTATAAAATAAAATTTTTTTTTGACCCAAAATTCTTTGTCGAGCCGCCTGTTTCAGCACTTTTTGACAAATTTTAGTCAAAAAAAAAATAATTTTTTTTTGATTGATTTTGTCTTTTCTCGCATAAAACGACATAAATTGGCAAATTTTTGGTCAAAAAAAATTTTTAATAATTAAATATTAAATAATTGAGTTGTTATGAACTACATTTAACACACGATTTGGTTGTATATCTGTATAATTTAATTATTAAAAATTTTGTTTGACCAAAAATTTGCCAATTTATGTCGTTTTATGCGAGAAAAGACAAAATCAATCAAAAAAAAAATTATTTTTTTTTTTGACTAAAATTTGTCAAAAAGTGCTGAAACAGGCGGCTCGACAAAGAATTTTGGGTCAAAAAAAAATTTGTTTTATCGTAAATCTGCCAGTTTATAAAATTCTTTGTCGAGCCGCCTGTTTCAGCACTTTTTGACAAATTTTAGTCAAAAAAAAAATAATTTTTTTTTGATTGATTTTGTCTTTTCTCGCATAAAACGACATAAATTGGCAAATTTTTGGTCAAAAAAAATTTTTAATAATTAAATATTAAATAATTGAGTTGTTATGAACTACATTTAACACACGATTTGGTTGGATATCTGTATAAATCATTCAAAATGACGTTCAAATGGAAATATAATGAATAAAAAGACCAAAAAAAATATAAATTTATATTTTTTTGGTGTTTTTATTCATTATTTATCCATTTGAACGTAGTTTAGAACGATTTATACCAAAATCCTTTAAAACCTCGATTAATACAAAACCATTGAAGTATTAAAATAATTTATTTGTGCTGATCAAACGCTTTGGTAAGATTTTTATATAAATCATTCAAAATGACGTTCAAATAGACAATAATTGAATAAAAACACCAAAAAAATATAAATTAGCAACAATTACTACCAAAGCGTGTGTTTAATCACCACAACTCAATTGTTTTATATTAAAATTGATCAAAATGTCGGTTTAATGGACAATTTCACCCAAAAAATTATAAAATTGATAAGTTTTGTCTAAGCTTGTCTATTAAATCGTTCAATTTGAACGTCATTTTGAATGATTTATACAGATATCCAACCAAATCGTGTGTTAAATGTAGTTCATAACAACTCAATTTTTTAATATTTAATTATTAAAAATTTTGTTTGACCAAAAATTTGCCAATTTATGTCGTTTTATGCGAGAAAAGACAAAATCAATCAAAAAAAAAATTATTTTTTTTTTGACTAAAATTTGTCAAAAAGTGCTGAAACAGGCGGCTCGACAAAGAATTTTGGGTCAAAAAAAAATTTGTTTTATCGTAAATCTGCCAGTTTATAAAATAAAATTTTTTTTTGACCCAAAATTCTTTGTCGAGCCGCCTGTTTCAGCACTTTTTGACAAATTTTAGTCAAAAAAAAAATAATTTTTTTTTTGATTGATTTTGTCTTTTCTCGCATAAAACGACATAAATTGGCAAATTTTTGGTCAAACAAAATTTTTAATAATTAAATATTAAATAATTGAGTTGTTATGAACTACATTTAACACACGATTTGGTTGGATATCTGTATAAATCATTCAAAATGACGTTCAAATGGAAATATAATGAATAAAAAGACCAAAAAAAATATAAATTTATATTTTTTTGGTGTTTTTATTCATTATTTATCCATTTGAACGTAGTTTAGAACGATTTATACCAAAATCCTTTAAAACCACGATTAATACAAAACCATTGAAGTATTAAAATAATTTATTTGTGCTGATCAAACGCTTTGGTAAGATTTTTATATAAATCATTCAAAATGACGTTCAAATAGACAATAATTGAATAAAAACACCAAAAAAAATATAAATTGATTAAACAAAAAGGACAAAATCAAACCAAAAAAATACTTACAAATATACTTAATAAAGTTTAGTAAAATTTGTCTTATAGTGGTGAAACACGGGGCTCGACAAAGAATTTTGGGTCGAAAAAAAAAATTTTTTTTTTTTGCCATAAATGGTTGTTTTATGTCATATTATACAATAACTAACCAAATTCGAGGCAAAAAAATGAAAAAAAAACAAAAAAAATTTTTTTTTTTTTTTTACAAAAATTTGTCAAAAAGTGCTTTAACACGAGGGTCGACAAACAATTTTGGGTCAAAAAAAAAAATTTTTTTATCTTTAATTTACCAGTTTATGTCGTTCTATGCGAGAAATGACAAAATCAAACCAAAAAAATACTTACAAATATACTTAATAAAGTTTAGTAAAATTTGTCTTATAGTGGTGAAACACGGGACTCGACAAAGAATTTTGAGTCGAAAAAAAAATTTTTTTTTTTTTGCCTTAAATGGTTGTTTTATGTCATATTATACAATAACTAACCAAATTCGAGGCAGAAAAATGAAAAAAAAAACAAAAAAAATTTTTTTTTTTTTTTTTTACAAAAATTTGTCAAAAAGTGCTTTAACACGAGGGTCGACAAACAATTTTGGGTCAACAAAAAAATTTTTTTTATCTTTAATTTACCAGTTTATGTCGTTCTATGCGAGAAATGACAAAATCAAACCAAAAAAATACTTACAAATATACTTAATAAAGTTTAGTAAAATTTGTCTTATAGTGGTGAAACACGGGGCTCGACAAAGAATTTTGGGTCGAAAAAAAAAATTTTTTTTTTTTGCCTTAAATGGTTGTTTTATGTCATATTATACAATAACTAACCAAATTCGAGGCAAAAAAATGAAAAAAAAACAAAAAAAATTTTTTTTTTTTTTTACAAAAATTTGTCAAAAAGTGCTTTAACACGAGGGTCGACAAACAATTTTGGGTCAAAAAAAAAAATTTTTTTATCTTTAATTTACCAGTTTATGTCGTTCTATGCGAGAAATGACAAAATCAAACCAAAAAAATACTTACAAATATACTTAATAAAGTTTAGTAAAATTTGTCTTATAGTGGTGAAACACGGGGCTCGACAAAGAATTTTGGGTCGAAAAAAAAAATTTTTTTTTTTTGCCTTAAATGGTTGTTTTATGTCATATTATACAATAACTAACCAAATTCGAGGCAAAAAAATGAAAAAAAAAACAAAAAAAATTTTTTTTTTTTTTTTTACAAAAATTTGTCAAAAAGTGCTTTAACACGAGGGTCGACAAACAATTTTGGGTCAACAAAAAAATTTTTTTTATCTTTAATTCAATTTATGTCGTTCTATGCGAGAAATGACAAAATCAAACCAAAAAAATACTTACAAATATACTTAATAAAGTTTAGTAAAATTTGTCTTATAGTGCTGAAACAGGCGGCTCGACAAAGAATTTTGGGTCAAAAAAAAATTTTATTTTATAAACTGGCAGATTTACGATAAAAAAAATTTTTTTTTGACCCAAAATTCTTTGTCGAGCCGCCTGTTTCAGCACTTTTTGACAAATTTTAGTCAAAAAAAAAAAATTTTTTTTTTGATTGATTTTGTCTTTTCTCGCATAAAACGACATAAATTGGCAAATTTTTGGTCAAACAAAATTTTTAATAATTAAATATTAAAAAATTGAGTTGTTATGAACTACATTTAACACACGATTTGGTTGGATATCTGTATAAATCATTCAAAATGACGTTCAAATGGAAATATAATGAATAAAAAGACCAAAAAAAATATAAATTTATATTTTTTTGGTGTTTTTATTCATTATTTATCCATTTGAACGTAGTTTAGAACGATTTATACCAAAATCCTTTAAAACCACGATTAATACAAAACCATTGAAGTATTAAAATAATTTATTTGTGCTGATCAAACGCTTTGGTAAGATTTTTATATAAATCATTCAAAATGACGTTCAAATAGACAATAATTGAATAAAAACACCAAAAAAAATATAAATTGATTAAACAAAAAGGACAAAATCAAACCAAAAAAATACTTACAAATATACTTAATAAAGTTTAGTAAAATTTGTCTTATAGTGGTGAAACACGGGGCTCGACAAAGAATTTTGGGTCGAAAAAAAAAATTTTTTTTTTTTGCCATAAATGGTTGTTTTATGTCATATTATACAATAACTAACCAAATTCGAGGCAAAAAAATGAAAAAAAAACAAAAAAAATTTTTTTTTTTTTTTTACAAAAATTTGTCAAAAAGTGCTTTAACACGAGGGTCGACAAACAATTTTGGGTCAAAAAAAAAAAATTTTTTATCTTTAATTTACCAGTTTATGTCGTTCTATGCGAGAAATGACAAAATCAAACCAAAAAAATACTTACAAATATACTTAATAAAGTTTAGTAAAATTTGTCTTATAGTGGTGAAACACGGGGCTCGACAAAGAATTTTGGGTCGAAAAAAAAAAATTTTTTTTTTTTTGCCATAAATGGTTGTTTTATGTCATATTATACAATAACTAACCAAATTCGAGGCAAAAAAATGAAAAAAAAAACAAAAAAAATTTTTTTTTTTTTTTACAAAAATTTGTCAAAAAGTGCTTTAACACGAGGGTCGACAAACAATTTTGGGTCAAAAAAAAAAATTTTTTTATCTTTAATTTACCAGTTTATGTCGTTCTATGCGAGAAATGACAAAATCAAACCAAAAAAATACTTACAAATATACTTAATAAAGTTTAGTAAAATTTGTCTTATAGTGGTGAAACACGGGACTCGACAAAGAATTTTGAGTCGAAAAAAAAATTTTTTTTTTTTTGCCTTAAATGGTTGTTTTATGTCATATTATACAATAACTAACCAAATTCGAGGCAGAAAAATGAAAAAAAAAACAAAAAAAATTTTTTTTTTTTTTTTTACAAAAATTTGTCAAAAAGTGCTTTAACACGAGGGTCGACAAACAATTTTGGGTCAACAAAAAAATTTTTTTTATCTTTAATTTACCAGTTTATGTCGTTCTATGCGAGAAATGACAAAATCAAACCAAAAAAATACTTACAAATATACTTAATAAAGTTTAGTAAAATTTGTCTTATAGTGGTGAAACACGGGGCTCGACAAAGAATTTTGGGTCGAAAAAAAAAATTTTTTTTTTTGCCTTAAATGGTTGTTTTATGTCATATTATACAATAACTAACCAAATTCGAGGCAAAAAAATGAAAAAAAAACAAAAAAAATTTTTTTTTTTTTTTCTGACTATTTCTTGTAAGAAATACTCATATTTGGTTGATGTGAGAATTTTATATTAAAAAAGTTCATATTCACATACAAAACATACAAAACAATTTGCCCCTTTATACAAAGGAATATATAACGCAAAGACGTATATAAAAATTCATTTGAATTGAATTGAACATGAAAATATATAATTTTTTATGTAAAAATGCTTCATTTAGCAAATAAGCTTTATGATAAATAAACAAAATATTTACATTCTGGTTGATCCTGCCAGTAGTTATATGCTTGTCTCAAAGATTAAGCCATGCATGTCTAAGTACACACTCTCGAATAGTGAAACCGCAAAAGGCTCAGTATATCAGTTATGATTTATTAGATCGTATACATAGTTACATGGATAACTGTGGTAATTCTAGAGCTAATACATGCAAATAATCACGGACCGCAAGGAACGTGTGCTTTTATTAGATTAAAATCAATCGATACATTAAGGTATATTTATATACTGTATCGTTTATAAGATGAATCTGAATAACATGTAGATCGCATGGTCCAGTACCGGCGATAGATCTTTCAAATGTCTGCCCTATCAACTATTGATGGTAGTATCTAGGACTACCATGGTTGCAACGGGTAACGGGGAATCAGGGTTCGATTCCGGAGAGGGAGCCTGAGAAACGGCTACCACATCTAAGGAAGGCAGCAGGCGCGTAAATTACCCAATCCCAGCACGGGGAGGTAGTGACGAAAAATAACAATACAGGACTCAATCCGAGGCCCTGTAATTGGAATGAGTACACTTTAAATCCTTTAACAAGGAACAATTGGAGGGCAAGTCTGGTGCCAGCAGCCGCGGTAATTCCAGCTCCAATAGCGTATATTAAAGTTGTTGCGGTTAAAACGTTCGTAGTTGAACTTGTGTCAAGCACAGGTGGTACACCGTAACTGGGTTCGTACATCATCTTGATGCTATGACGTATTACTGTAGTGGTTTAAACGTAAGTTTATCCACGTAATAAATCTAAATTAGTGCTCTTTACCGAGTGCTGGTCTAGAACAGTACAATTACTTTGAACAAATTAGAGTGCTTAAAGCAGGCCATTTGTGCCTAAATATTCTCTGCATGGAATAATGGAATAAGACGTCTGTTCTATTTTCAATTGGTTTTTAGATCAAGACGTAATGATTAATAGAAGCAGTTGGGGGCATTAGTATTACGGCGCGAGAGGTGAAATTCGTGGACCGTCGTAAGACTAACATAAGCGAAAGCATTTGCCAAAGATGTTTTCATTAATCAAGAACGAAAGTTAGAGGTTCGAAGGCGATCAGATACCGCCCTAGTTCTAACCATAAACGATGCCAGCTAGCAATTGGATGGAGCTACATATATGGCTCTTTCAGTCGCTTTCCGGGAAACCAAAGCTTTTGGGCTCCGGGGGAAGTATGGTTGCAAAGTTGAAACTTAAAGGAATTGACGGAAGGGCACCACCAGGAGTGGAGCCTGCGGCTTAATTTGACTCAACACGGGGAAACTTACCAGGTCCGAACATAAATGAGTAAGACAGATTAATAGCTCTTTCTCGAATCTATGGGTGGTGGTGCATGGCCGTTCTTAGTTCGTGGAGTGATTTGTCTGGTTAATTCCGATAACGAACGAGACTCAAATTTCTTAACTAGATGCCGGCAGGGTTATGGTGTAGAAACTTTGCAGACTTTTTTGCCTCTGTTATCCATGTTTCTAACGGGATGTGGTTTTAATACGTAAAAATTGTCTGTAAGTGGAGTCATACCTGGTGGTTTGTCTGAATAAGACACTTGCTTCTTAAATAGACAAATTGCGTCTAGCAATAATGAGATTGAGCAATAACAGGTCTGTGATGCCCTTAGATGTCCTGGGCTGCACGCGCGCTACAATGAAGGTATCAACGTGTCCTCCTAGTCTAAAAAGACCGGGTAAACCGCTGAACCACCTTCGTGGTTGGGATTGTGGACTGAAACTGTTCACATAAACCTGGAATTCCCAGTAAGTGCGGGTCATAAGCTCGCATTGATTACGTCCCTGCCCTTTGTACACACCGCCCGTCGCTACTACCGATTGAATATGTTAGTGAGGTCCTCAGAGGTGATCACCGTGATGCTTCTTGTGTTGTGGTTGTTTTACCAAAGTTGACCGAACTTGTATATTTAGAGGAAGTAAAAGTCGTAACAAGGTTTCCGTAGGTGAACCTGCGGAAGGATCATTAAAGAACATGATCAAGAAAAAGAAAATAATAAAATTTACATTCATGGAGTTCGATACATTATCACTGATAAAGTAATATTCGATTAAAGTTTTTCGCTCTACAAATGAAACCTAAACATAATACTAACCAAAAAAAAAAATCACTCTTAGCGGGGGATCACTAGGCTCGTGGGTCGATGAAGAACGCAGCAAACTGCGTGAAGTTATGTGAACTGCAGGACACATGAACATCAACATTTTGAACGCACATTGCGGTCCATGCTAATAGTATATAAATACTCTGCTTGGACCACATATGGTTGAGGGTCACTAATATAAGCAAAATAAATTAGAACTCAGTTATTTTTTATATGTAATGTTTAATAACATTTACACTATTGCATAAAATAATTTGTGTCAAATAAAAA
>CAWVQQ010000341.1:32500-40000 GCA_963932295.1 Tipula lateralis | reverse complement strand
ACATAACGATAAATTAGCATCATTTTGTTTTCAATCTAAGTTTTTTCATTGGTTAAGGACTAAAAAAAATAAAAATTAGTTCATATTAAAGAACTTTAAAGTAACAAAAAATTATTATTAGTTTTAAGGTTAACATGCGAGCTAAAAAACATTAACAACAACACTTAGTGTTCCCAAGCGGTCACCCATCTAAGTACTAACTAAGCCCAATATTGCTTGACTTCGGTGATCAGACGAGAACCGGTATGATAAATATGGTATGGTCGTTGTCAAAATACGTCATTTTGAATGATTTATACAGATATCCAACCAAATCGTGTGTTAAATGTAGTTCATAACAACTCAATTTTTTAATATTTAATTATTAAAAATTTTGTTTGACCAAAAATTTGCCAATTTATGTCGTTTTATGCGAGAAAAGACAAAATCAATCAAAAAAAAAATTATTTTTTTTTTGACTAAAATTTGTCAAAAAGTGCTGAAACAGGCGGCTCGACAAAGAATTTTGGGTCAAAAAAAAATTTTTTTTATCTTAAATCTGCCAGTTTATAAAATAAAATTTTTTTTTGACCCAAAATTCTTTGCCGAGCCGCCTGTTTCAGCACTTTTTGACAAATTTTAGTCAAAAAAAAAATAATTTTTTTTTGATTGATTTTGTCTTTTCTCGCATAAAACGACATAAATTGGCAAATTTTTGGTGAAAAAAAATTTTTAATAATTAAATATTAAATAATTGAGTTGTTATGAACTACATTTAACACACGATTTGGTTGGATATCTGTATAAATCATTCAAAATGACGTTCAAATGGAAATATAATGAATAAAAAGACCAAAAAAAAATATAAATTTATATTTTTTTGGTGTTTTTATTCATTATTTATCCATTTGAACGTAGTTTAGAACGATTTATACCAAAATCCTTTAAAACCACGATTAATACAAAACCATTGAAGTATTAAAATAATTTATTTGTGCTGATCAAACGCTTTGGTAAGATTTTTATATAAATCATTCAAAATGACGTTCAAATAGACAATAATTGAATAAAAACACCAAAAAAATATAAATTAGCAAAAATTACTACCAAAGCGTGTGTTTAATCACCACAACTCAATTGTTTTATATTAAAATTGATCAAAATGTCGGTTTAATGGACAATTTCACCCAAAAAATTATAAAATTGATAAGTTTTGTCTAAGCTTGTCTATTTAATCGTTCAATTTGAACGTCATTTTGAATGATTTATACAGATATACAACCAAATCGTGTGTTAAATGTAGTTCATAACAACTCAATTTTTTAATATTTAATTATTAAAAATTTTGTTTGACCAAAAATTTGCCAATTTATGTCGTTTTATGCGAGAAAAAACAAAATCGATCAAAAAAAAAATTATTTTTTTTTTGACTAAAATTTGTCAAAAAGTGCTGAAACAGGCGGCTCGACAAAGAATTTTGGGTCAAAAAAAAATTTTTTTTATCTTAAATCTGCCAGTTTATAAAATAAAATTTTTTTTTGACCCAAAATTCTTTGTCGAGCCGCCTGTTTCAGCACTTTTTGACAAATTTTAGTCAAAAAAAAAATAATTTTTTTTTGATTGATTTTGTCTTTTCTCGCATAAAACGACATAAATTGGCAAATTTTTGGTCAAAAAAAATTTTTAATAATTAAATATTAAATAATTGAGTTGTTATGAACTACATTTAACACACGATTTGGTTGGATATCTGTATAAATCATTCAAAATGACGTTCAAATGGAAATATAATGAATAAAAAGACCAAAAAAAATATAAATTTATATTTTTTTGGTGTTTTTATTCATTATTTATCCATTTGAACGTAGTTTAGAACGATTTATACCAAAATCCTTTAAAACCACGATTAATACAAAACCATTGAAGTATTAAAATAATTTATTTGTGCTGATCAAACGCTTTGGTAAGATTTTTATATAAATCATTCAAAATGACGTTCAAATAGACAATAATTGAATAAAAACACCAAAAAAATATAAATTAGCAAAAATTACTACCAAAGCGTGTGTTTAATCACCACAACTCAATTGTTTTATATTAAAATTGATCAAAATGTCGGTTTAATGGACAATTTCACCCAAAAAATTATAAAATTGATAAGTTTTGTCTAAGCTTGTCTATTTAATCGTTCAATTTGAACGTCATTTTGAATGATTTATACAGATATCCAACCAAATCGTGTGTTAAATGTAGTTCATAACAACTCAATTTTTTAATATTTAATTATTAAAAATTTTGTTTGACCAAAAATTTGCCAATTTATGTCGTTTTATGCGAGAAAAGACAAAATCAATCAAAAAAAAAATTATTTTTTTTTTTGACTAAAATTTGTCAAAAAGTGCTGAAACAGGCGGCTCGACAAAGAATTTTGGGTCAAAAAAAAATTTTTTTTATCGTAAATCTGCCAGTTTATAAAATAAAATTTTTTTTTGACCCAAAATTCTTTGTCGAGCCGCCTGTTTCAGCACTTTTTGACAAATTTTAGTCAAAAAAAAAATAATTTTTTTTTGATTGATTTTGTCTTTTCTCGCATAAAACGACATAAATTGGCAAATTTTTGGTCAAAAAAAATTTTTAATAATTAAATATTAAATAATTGAGTTGTTATGAACTACATTTAACACACGATTTGGTTGGATATCTGTATAAATCATTCAAAATGACGTTCAAATGGAAATATAATGAATAAAAAGACCAAAAAAAATATAAATTTATATTTTTTTGGTGTTTTTATTCATTATTTATCCATTTGAACGTAGTTTAGAACGATTTATACCAAAATCCTTTAAAACCACGATTAATACAAAACCATTGAAGTATTAAAATAATTTATTTGTGCTGATCAAACGCTTTGGTAAGATTTTTATATAAATCATTCAAAATGACGTTCAAATAGACAATAATTGAATAAAAACACCAAAAAAATATAAATTAGCAAAAATTACTACCAAAGCGTGTGTTTAATCACCACAACTCAATTGTTTTATATTAAAATTGATCAAAATGTCGGTTTAATGGACAATTTCACCCAAAAAATTATAAAATTGATAAGTTTTGTCTAAGCTTGTCTATTTAATCGTTCAATTTGAACGTCATTTTGAATGATTTATACAGATATCCAACCAAATCGTGTGTTAAATGTAGTTCATAACAACTCAATTTTTTAATATTTAATTATTAAAAATTTTGTTTGACCAAAAATTTGCCAATTTATGTCGTTTTATGCGAGAAAAGACAAAATCAATCAAAAAAAAAATTATTTTTTTTTTTGACTAAAATTTGTCAAAAAGTGCTGAAACAGGCGGCTCGACAAAGAATTTTGGGTCAAAAAAAAATTTTTTTTATCGTAAATCTGCCAGTTTATAAAATAAAATTTTTTTTTGACCCAAAATTCTTTGTCGAGCCGCCTGTTTCAGCACTTTTTGACAAATTTTAGTCAAAAAAAACATAATTTTTTTTTGATTGATTTTGTCTTTTCTCGCATAAAACGACATAAATTGGCAAATTTTTGGTCAAAAAAAATTTTTAATAATTAAATATTAAATAATTGAGTTGTTATGAACTACATTTAACACACGATTTGGTTGGATATCTGTATAAATCATTCAAAATGACGTTCAAATGGAAATATAATGAATAAAAAGACCAAAAAAAATATAAATTTATATTTTTTTGGTGTTTTTATTCATTATTTATCCATTTGAACGTAGTTTAGAACGATTTATACCAAAATCCTTTAAAACCTCGATTAATACAAAACCATTGAAGTATTAAAATAATTTATTTGTGCTGATCAAACGCTTTGGTAAGATTTTTATATAAATCATTCAAAATGACGTTCAAATAGACAATAATTGAATAAAAACACCAAAAAAATATAAATTAGCAAAAATTACTACCAAAGCGTGTGTTTAATCACCACAACTCAATTGTTTTATATTAAAATTGATCAAAATGTCGGTTTAATGGACAATTTCACCCAAAAAATTATAAAATTGATAAGTTTTGTCTAAGCTTGTCTATTTAATCGTTCAATTTGAACGTCATTTTGAATGATTTATACAGATATCCAACCAAATCGTGTGTTAAATGTAGTTCATAACAACTCAATTTTTTAATATTTAATTATTAAAAATTTTGTTTGACCAAAAATTTGCCAATTTATGTCGTTTTATGCGAGAAAAGACAAAATCAATCAAAAAAAAAATTATTTTTTTTTTTGACTAAAATTTGTCAAAAAGTGCTGAAACAGGCGGCTCGACAAAGAATTTTGGGTCAAAAAAAAATTTTTTTTATCGTAAATCTGCCAGTTTATAAAATAAAATTTTTTTTTGACCCAAAATTCTTTGTCGAGCCGCCTGTTTCAGCACTTTTTGACAAATTTTAGTCAAAAAAAAAATAATTTTTTTTTGATTGATTTTGTCTTTTCTCGCATAAAACGACATAAATTGGCAAATTTTTGGTCAAAAAAAATTTTTAATAATTAAATATTAAATAATTGAGTTGTTATGAACTACATTTAACACACGATTTGGTTGGATATCTGTATAAATCATTCAAAATGACGTTCAAATGGAAATATAATGAATAAAAAGACCAAAAAAAATATAAATTTATATTTTTTTGGTGTTTTTATTCATTATTTATCCATTTGAACGTAGTTTAGAACGATTTATACCAAAATCCTTTAAAACCTCGATTAATACAAAACCATTGAAGTATTAAAATAATTTATTTGTGCTGATCAAACGCTTTGGTAAGATTTTTATATAAATCATTCAAAATGACGTTCAAATAGACAATAATTGAATAAAAACACCAAAAAAATATAAATTAGCAACAATTACTACCAAAGCGTGTGTTTAATCACCACAACTCAATTGTTTTATATTAAAATTGATCAAAATGTCGGTTTAATGGACAATTTCACCCAAAAAATTAAAAATATAAATTTATATTTTTTTTGGTCTTTTTATTCATTATATTTCCATTTGAACGTCATTTTGAATGATTTATACAGATATCCAACCAAATCGTGTGTTAAATGTAGTTCATAACAACTCAATTATTTAATATTTAATTATTAAAAATTTTTTTTGACCAAAAATTTGCCAATTTATGTCGTTTTATGCGAGAAAAGACAAAATCAATCAAAAAAAAATTATTTTTTTTTTGACTAAAATTTGTCAAAAAAGTGCTGAAACAGGCGGCTCGACAAAGAATTTTGGGTCAAAAAAAAATTTTATTTTATAAACTGGCGGATTAACGATAAAACAAATTTTTTTTTGACCCAAAATTCTTTGTCGAGCCGCCTGTTTCAGCACTTTTTTGACAAATTTTAGTCAAAAAAAAAATAATTTTTTTTTTGATTGATTTTGTCTTTTCTCGCATAAAACGACATAAATTGGCAAATTTTTGGTCAAACAAAATTTTTAATAATTAAAATATTAAAAAATTGAGTTGTTATGAACTACATTTAACACACGATTTGGTGTGTATATCTGTATAAATCATTCAAAATGACGTTCAAATTGAACGATTAAATAGACAAGCTTAGACAAAACTTATCAATTTTATAATTTTTTGGGTGAAATTGTCCATTAAACCGACATTTTGATCAATTTTAATATAAAACAATTGAGTTGTGGTGATTAAACACACGCTTTGGTAGTAATTTTTTGCTAATTTATATTTTTTTGGTGTTTTTATTCAATTATTGTCTATTTGAACGTCATTTTGAATGATTTATATAAAAATCTTACCAAAGCGTTTGATCAGCACAAATAAATTATTTTAATACTTCAATGGTTTTTGTATTAATCGTGGTTTTAAAGGATTTTGGTATAAATCGTTCTAAACTACGTTCAAATGGATAAATAATGAATAAAAACACCAAAAAAATATAAATTTATATTTTTTTTGGTCTTTTTATTCATTATATTTCCATTTGAACGTCATTTTGAATGATTTATACAGATATCCAACCAAATCGTGTGTTAAATGTAGTTCATAACAACTCAATTATTTAATATTTAATTATTAAAAATTTTTTTTCACCAAAAATTTGCCAATTTATGTCGTTTTATGCGAGAAAAGACAAAATCAATCAAAAAAAAATTATTTTTTTTTTGACTAAAATTTGTCAAAAAGTGCTGAAACAGGCGGCTCGACAAAGAATTTTGGGTCAAAAAAAAATTTTATTTTATAAACTGGCAGATTTAAGATAAAAAAAATTTTTTTTTTGACCCAAAATTCTTTGTCGAGCCGCCTGTTTCAGCACTTTTTGACAAATTTTAGTCAAAAAAAAAATAATTTTTTTTTTGATTGATTTTGTTTTTTTCTCGCATAAAACGACATAAATTGGCAAATTTTTGGTCAAACAAAATTTTTAATAATTAAATATTAAAAAATTGAGTTGTTATGAACTACATTTAACACACGATTTGGTTGTATATCTGTATAAATCATTCAAAATGACGTTCAAATTGAACGATTAAATAGACAAGCTTAGACAAAACTTATCAATTTTATAATTTTTTGGGTGAAATTGTCCATTAAACCGACATTTTGATCAATTTTAATATAAAACAATTGAGTTGTGGTGATTAAACACACGCTTTGGTAGTAATTTTTGCTAATTTATATTTTTTTGGTGTTTTTATTCAATTATTGTCTATTTGAACGTCATTTTGAATGATTTATATAAAAATCTTACCAAAGCGTTTGATCAGCACAAATAAATTATTTTAATACTTCAATGGTTTTGTATTAATCGTGGTTTTAAAGGATTTTGGTATAAATCGTTCTAAACTACGTTCAAATGGATAAATAATGAATAAAAACACCAAAAAAATATAAATTTATATTTTTTTTGGTCTTTTTATTCATTATATTTCCATTTGAACGTCATTTTGAATGATTTATACAGATATCCAACCAAATCGTGTGTTAAATGTAGTTCATAACAACTCAATTATTTAATATTTAATTATTAAAAATTTTTTTTGACCAAAAATTTGCCAATTTATGTCGTTTTATGCGAGAAAAGACAAAATCAATCAAAAAAAAATTATTTTTTTTTTGACTAAAATTTGTCAAAAAGTGCTGAAACAGGCGGCTCGGCAAAGAATTTTGGGTCAAAAAAAAATTTTATTTTATAAACTGGCAGATTTAAGATAAAAAAAATTTTTTTTTGACCCAAAATTCTTTGTCGAGCCGCCTGTTTCAGCACTTTTTGACAAATTTTAGTCAAAAAAAAAATAATTTTTTTTTTGATTGATTTTGTCTTTTCTCGCATAAAACGACATAAATTGGCAAATTTTTGGTCAAACAAAATTTTTAATAATTAAATATTAAAAAATTGAGTTGTTATGAACTACATTTAACACACGATTTGGTTGGATATCTGTATAAATCATTCAAAATGACGTATTTTGACAACGACCATACCATATTTATCAT
>CAWVQQ010000341.1:17500-25000 GCA_963932295.1 Tipula lateralis | reverse complement strand
AGACAAATCACTCCACGAACTAAGAACGGCCATGCACCACCACCCATAGATTCGAGAAAGAGCTATTAATCTGTCTTACTCATTTATGTTCGGACCTGGTAAGTTTCCCCGTGTTGAGTCAAATTAAGCCGCAGGCTCCACTCCTGGTGGTGCCCTTCCGTCAATTCCTTTAAGTTTCAACTTTGCAACCATACTTCCCCCGGAGCCCAAAAGCTTTGGTTTCCCGGAAAGCGACTGAAAGAGCCATATATGTAGCTCCATCCCAATTGCTAGCTGGCATCGTTTATGGTTAGAACTAGGGCGGTATCTGATCGCCTTCGAACCTCTAACTTTCGTTCTTGATTAATGAAAACATCTTTGGCAAATGCTTTCGCTTATGTTAGTCTTACGACGGTCCACGAATTTCACCTCTCGCGCCGTAATACTAATGCCCCCAACTGCTTCTATTAATCATTACGTCATGTTTTTTTTGACCCAAAATTCTTTGTCGAGCCGCCTGTTTCAGCACTTTTTGACAAATTTTAGTCAAAAAAAAAATAATTTTTTTTTTGATTGATTTTGTCTTTTCTCGCATAAAACGACATAAATTGGCAAATTTTTGGTCAAACAAAATTTTTAATAATTAAATATTAAAAAATTGAGTTGTTATGAACTACATTTAACACACGATTTGGTTGGATATCTGTATAAATCATTCAAAATGACGTTCAAATTGAACGATTTAATAGACAAGCTTAGACAAAACTTATCAATTTTATAATTTTTTGGGTGAAATTGTCCATTAAACCGACATTTTGATCAATTTTAATATAAAACAATTGAGTTGTGGTGATTAAACACACGCTTTGGTAGTAATTTTTGCTAATTTATATTTTTTTTGGTGTTTTTATTCAATTATTGTCTATTTGAACGTCATTTTGAATGATTTATATAAAAATCTTACCAAAGCGTTTGATCAGCACAAATAAATTATTTTAATACTTCAATGGTTTTGTATTAATCGTGGTTTTAAAGGATTTTGGTATAAATCGTTCTAAACTACGTTCAAATGGATAAATAATGAATAAAAACACCAAAAAAATATAAATTTATATTTTTTTTGGTCTTTTTATTCATTATATTTCCATTTGAACGTCATTTTGAATGATTTATACAGATATCCAACCAAATCGTGTGTTAAATGTAGTTCATAACAACTCAATTATTTAATATTTAATTATTAAAAATTTTTTTTGACCAAAAATTTGCCAATTTATGTCGTTTTATGCGAGAAAAGACAAAATCAATCAAAAAAAAATTATTTTTTTTTTGACTAAAATTTGTCAAAAAGTGCTGAAACAGGCGGCTCGACAAAGAATTTTGGGTCAAAAAAAAATTTTATTTTATAAACTGGCAGATTTACGATAAAAAAAATTTTTTTTTGACCCAAAATTCTTTGTCGAGCCGCCTGTTTCAGCACTTTTTGACAAATTTTAGTCAAAAAAAAAAATAATTTTTTTTTTGATTGATTTTGTCTTTTCTCGCATAAAACGACATAAATTGGCAAATTTTTGGTCAAACAAAATTTTTAATAATTAAATATTAAAAAATTGAGTTGTTATGAACTACATTTAACACACGATTTGGTTGGATATCTGTATAAATCATTCAAAATGACGTTCAAATTGAACGATTAACTAGACAAGCTTAGACAAAACTTATCAATTTTATAATTTTTTGGGTGAAATTGTCCATTAAACCGACATTTTGATCAATTTTAATATAAAACAATTGAGTTGTGGTGATTAAACACACGCTTTGGTAGTAATTTTTGCTAATTTATATTTTTTTGGTGTTTTTATTCAATTATTGTCTATTTGAACGTCATTTTGAATGATTTATATAAAAATCTTACCAAAGCGTTTGATCAGCACAAATAAATTATTTTAATACTTCAATGGTTTTGTATTAATCGTGGTTTTAAAGGATTTTGGTATAAATCGTTCTAAACTACGTTCAAATGGATAAATAATGAATAAAAACACCAAAAAAATATAAATTTATATTTTTTTTGGTCTTTTTATTCATTATATTTCCATTTGAACGTCATTTTGAATGATTTATACAGATATCCAACCAAATCGTGTGTTAAATGTAGTTCATAACAACTCAATTATTTAATATTTAATTATTAAAAATTTTTTTTGACCAAAAATTTGCCAATTTATGTCGTTTTATGCGAGAAAAGACAAAATCAATCAAAAAAAAATTATTTTTTTTTTGACTAAAATTTGTCAAAAAGTGCTGAAACAGGCGGCTCGACAAAGAATTTTGGGTCAAAAAAAAATTTTATTTTATAAACTGGCAGATTTACGATAAAAAAAATTTTTTTTTGACCCAAAATTCTTTGTCGAGCCGCCTGTTTCAGCACTTTTTGACAAATTTTAGTCAAAAAAAAAAATAATTTTTTTTTTGATTGATTTTGTCTTTTCTCGCATAAAACGACATAAATTGGCAAATTTTTGGTCAAACAAAATTTTTAATAATTAAATATTAAAAAATTGAGTTGTTATGAACCTACATTTAACACACGATTTGGTTGGATATCTGTATAAATCATTCAAAATGACGTTCAAATTGAACGATTAAATAGACAAGCTTAGACAAAACTTATCAATTTTATAATTTTTTGGGTGAAATTGTCCATTAAACCGACATTTTGATCAATTTTAATATAAAACAATTGAGTTGTGGTGATTAAACACACGCTTTGGTAGTAATTTTTGCTAATTTATATTTTTTTGGTGTTTTTATTCAATTATTGTCTATTTGAACGTCATTTTGAATGATTTATATAAAAATCTTACCAAAGCGTTTGATCAGCACAAATAAATTATTTTAATACTTCAATGGTTTTGTATTAATCGTGGTTTTAAAGGATTTTGGTATAAATCGTTCTAAACTACGTTCAAATGGATAAATAATGAATAAAAACACCAAAAAAATATAAATTTATATTTTTTTTGGTCTTTTTATTCATTATATTTCCATTTGAACGTCATTTTGAATGATTTATACAGATATCCAACCAAATCGTGTGTTAAATGTAGTTCATAACAACTCAATTATTTAATATTTAATTATTAAAAATTTTTTTTGACCAAAAATTTGCCAATTTATGTCGTTTTATGCGAGAAAAGACAAAATCAATCAAAAAAAAATTATTTTTTTTTTGACTAAAATTTGTCAAAAAGTGCTGAAACAGGCGGCTCGACAAAGAATTTTGGGTCAAAAAAAAATTTTATTTTATAAACTGGCAGATTTAAGATAAAAAAAATTTTTTTTTGACCCAAAATTCTTTGTCGAGCCGCCTGTTTCAGCACTTTTTGACAAATTTTAGTCAAAAAAAAAATAATTTTTTTTTTGATCGATTTTGTTTTTTCTCGCATAAAACGACATAAATTGGCAAATTTTTGGTCAAACAAAATTTTTAATAATTAAATATTAAAAAATTGAGTTGTTATGAACTACATTTAACACACGATTTGGTTGGATATCTGTATAAATCATTCAAAATGACGTATTTTGACAACGACCATACCATATTTATCATACCGGTTCTCGTCTGATCACCGAAGTCAAGCAATATTGGGCTTAGTTAGTACTTAGATGGGTGACCGCTTGGGAACACTAAGTGTTGTTGTTAATGTTTTTTAGCTCGCATGTTAACCTTAAAACTAATAATAATTTTTTGTTACTTTAATGTTCTTTAATATGAACTAATTTTTATTTTTTTTAGTCCTTAACCAATGAAAAAACTTAGATTGAAAACAAAATGATGCTAATTTATCGTTATGTTTTATACACGTGAAAAGTAACTGCAAAGATTGCCTACGATTAATATCTTATTTGATGAAATTAAATCAAATATTTATTTACATATTTTAAGTTTCTTTATTCAAAAGTAATAGTCTTATGATTTCAACATACACACATATTTCAAAAATTTATAAAACAACGAAGAGTCGTTTCAATAATACTATTACGGTTACGTTTTATTTGACTCTTATATTGAATATATTAATTATATTTTTTATATAACAAATAGTTCTATAAATTTTTATATATGCTTAATAAATAACTATAATTCTACTGAGAAAAATTTTAATATTAAGTTTAAACATTCGTATAATACTAAGTTAATTTAAACTTAATTTTTTTTAAACTTATATTGCAATGTATGAAAGTTTTATAAAAGCATAAGTATGATGTGTCCTCTGAAACTATATTAGATATTATAATTATATTTCTTCTTTAAAACATAATATTATAATACTCCAATTCTTTATAAGATATAATTATATAATTTTTATATAAGCTTAATAAGAACTTTATTCATTTTAAGTTATATTAATATTGAGTAATAATACTAATGCACTTACTTAATTCTCATGAAGTATGTCTTGCATATAAGGTTATAATACTTATATACAAACTTAACTTTCATGAAGCGTATTTTTATATAAGGTATTTATATATTAAATTTCAAAAATTTCAAGTAAAAGTCTTATGATTTCAACATACACACATATTTCAAAAATTTATAAAACAATGAAGAGTCGTTTCAATAATACTTACAATGTATTAAAGTTTTATAAATGCACTAGTATGATGTGCCCTCTGAAACTTTATTAGATATTAAAATTATATTTCTTCTCTTAAACATAATATAAGAATACTCCAATTCTTTATAACTCCATTTCTTTATATTCGAACTTAATTCATTTTAAGTTATATTAATATTGAGTTATAATACTAACGCACTTACTTAATTCTCATGAAGTATGTCTTGCATATAAGATTATAACTCTTATATACAAACTTAACTTTCATGAAGCGTATTTTTCATATAAGGTATTTATATATTAAATTTAAATAATTTTATAACGAATCTTCGATAGGAGGATGAGTCTAAAGGGATCGCAGTATGACGGCTGCTCTACCCTTTACAGCGCCTCCACCGATAACAATGTCGTTTGCAATTGATTCTGAGCTCAAAAATTGTTAATACCAATATTATTACGTAATGAAACGATTAAATAGACAAGCTTAGACAAAACTTATCAATTTTATAATTTTTTGGGTGAAATTGTCCATTAAACCGACATTTTGATCAATTTTAATATAAAACAATTGAGTTGTGGTGATTAAACACACGCTTTGGTAGTAATTTTTGCTAATTTATATTTTTTTGGTGTTTTTATTCAATTATTGTCTATTTGAACGTCATTTTGAATGATTTATATAAAAATCTTACCAAAGCGTTTGATCAGCACAAATAAATTATTTTAATACTTCAATGGTTTTGTATTAATCGTGGTTTTAAAGGATTTTGGTATAAATCGTTCTAAACTACGTTCAAATGGATAAATAATGAATAAAAACACCAAAAAAATATAAATTTATATTTTTTTTGGTCTTTTTATTCATTATATTTCCATTTGAACGTCATTTTGAATGATTTATACAGATATCCAACCAAATCGTGTGTTAAATGTAGTTCATAACAACTCAATTATTTAATATTTAATTATTAAAAATTTTTTTTCACCAAAAATTTGCCAATTTATGTCGTTTTATGCGAGAAAAGACAAAATCAATCAAAAAAAAATTATTTTTTTTTTGACTAAAATTTGTCAAAAAGTGCTGAAACAGGCGGCTCGACAAAGAATTTTGGGTCAAAAAAAAATTTTATTTTATAAACTGGCAGATTTAAGATAAAAAAAATTTTTTTTTGACCCAAAATTCTTTGTCGAGCCGCCTGTTTCAGCACTTTTTGACAAATTTTAGTCAAAAAAAAAATAATTTTTTTTTTGATTGATTTTGTTTTTTCTCGCATAAAACGACATAAATTGGCAAATTTTTGGTCAAACAAAATTTTTAATAATTAAATATTAAAAAATTGAGTTGTTATGAACTACATTAAACACACGATTTGGTTGTATATCTGTATAAATCATTCAAAATGACGTTCAAATTGAACGATTAAATAGACAAGCTTAGACAAAACTTATCAATTTTATAATTTTTTGGGTGAAATTGTCCATTAAACCGACATTTTGATCAATTTTAATATAAAACAATTGAGTTGTGGTGATTAAACACACGCTTTGGTAGTAATTTTTGCTAATTTATATTTTTTTGGTGTTTTTATTCAATTATTGTCTATTTGAACGTCATTTTGAATGATTTATATAAAAATCTTACCAAAGCGTTTGATCAGCACAAATAAATTATTTTAATACTTCAATGGTTTTGTATTAATCGTGGTTTTAAAGGATTTTGGTATAAATCGTTCTAAACTACGTTCAAATGGATAAATAATGAATAAAAACACCAAAAAAATATAAATTTATATTTTTTTTGGTCTTTTTATTCATTATATTTCCATTTGAACGTCATTTTGAATGATTTATACAGATATCCAACCAAATCGTGTGTTAAATGTAGTTCATAACAACTCAATTATTTAATATTTAATTATTAAAAATTTTTTTTGACCAAAAATTTGCCAATTTATGTCGTTTTATGCGAGAAAAGACAAAATCAATCAAAAAAAAATTATTTTTTTTTTGACTAAAATTTGTCAAAAAGTGCTGAAACAGGCGGCTCGGCAAAGAATTTTGGGTCAAAAAAAAATTTTATTTTATAAACTGGCAGATTTAAGATAAAAAAAATTTTTTTTTGACCCAAAATTCTTTGTCGAGCCGCCTGTTTCAGCACTTTTTGACAAATTTTAGTCAAAAAAAAAATAATTTTTTTTTTGATTGATTTTGTCTTTTCTCGCATAAAACGACATAAATTGGCAAATTTTTGGTCAAACAAAATTTTTAATAATTAAATATTAAAAAATTGAGTTGTTATGAACTACATTTAACACACGATTTGGTTGGATATCTGTATAAATCATTCAAAATGACGTATTTTGACAACGACCATACCATATTTATCATACCGGTTCTCGTCTGATCACCGAAGTCAAGCAATATTGGGCTTAGTTAGTACTTAGATGGGTGACCGCTTGGGAACACTAAGTGTTGTTGTTAATGTTTTTTAGCTCGCATGTTATTATAATTCATATTATAAATATTTTTTGTTACTTTAATGTTCTTTAATATGAACTAATTTTTATTTTTTTTAGTCCTTAACCAATGAAAAAACTTAGATTGAAAACAAAATGATGCTAATTTATCGTTATGTTTTATACACGTGAAAAGTAACTGCAAAGATTGCCTACGATTAATATCTTATTTGATGAAATTAAATCAAATATTTATTTACATATTTTAAGTTTCTTTATTCAAAAGTAATAGTCTTATGATTTCAACATACACACATATTTCAAAAATTTATAAAACAACGAAGAGTCGTTTCAATAATACTATTACGGTTACGTTTTATTTGACTCTTATATTGAATATATTAATTATATTTTTTATATAACAAATAGTTCTATAAATT
>CAWVQQ010000341.1:2500-12500 GCA_963932295.1 Tipula lateralis | reverse complement strand
GAGTGATTTTTTTTTTGGTTAGTATTATGTTTAGGTTTCATTTGTAGAGCGAAAAACTTTAATCGAATATTACTTTATCAGTGATAATGTATCGAACTCCATGAATGTAAATTTTATTATTTTCTTTTTCTTGATCATGTTCTTTAATGATCCTTCCGCAGGTTCACCTACGGAAACCTTGTTACGACTTTTACTTCCTCTAAATATACAAGTTCGGTCAACTTTGGTAAAACAACCACAACACAAGAAGCATCACGGTGATCACCTCTGAGGACCTCACTAACATATTCAATCGGTAGTAGCGACGGGCGGTGTGTACAAAGGGCAGGGACGTAATCAATGCGAGCTTATGACCCGCACTTACTGGGAATTCCAGGTTTATGTGAACAGTTTCAGTCCACAATCCCAACCACGAAGGTGGTTCAGCGGTTTACCCGGTCTTTTTAGACTAGGAGGACACGTTGATACCTTCATTGTAGCGCGCGTGCAGCCCAGGACATCTAAGGGCATCACAGACCTGTTATTGCTCAATCTCATTATTGCTAGACGCAATTTGTCTATTTAAGAAGCAAGTGTCTTATTCAGACAAACCACCAGGTATGACTCCACTTACAGACAATTTTTACGTATTAAAACCACATCCCGTTAGAAACATGGATAACAGAGGCAAAAAAGTCTGCAAAGTTTCTACACCATAACCCTGCCGGCATCTAGTTAAGAAATTTGAGTCTCGTTCGTTATCGGAATTAACCAGACAAATCACTCCACGAACTAAGAACGGCCATGCACCACCACCCATAGATTCGAGAAAGAGCTATTAATCTGTCTTACTCATTTATGTTCGGACCTGGTAAGTTTCCCCGTGTTGAGTCAAATTAAGCCGCAGGCTCCACTCCTGGTGGTGCCCTTCCGTCAATTCCTTTAAGTTTCAACTTTGCAACCATACTTCCCCCGGAGCCCAAAAGCTTTGGTTTCCCGGAAAGCGACTGAAAGAGCCATATATGTAGCTCCATCCAATTGCTAGCTGGCATCGTTTATGGTTAGAACTAGGGCGGTATCTGATCGCCTTCGAACCTCTAACTTTCGTTCTTGATTAATGAAAACATCTTTGGCAAATGCTTTCGCTTATGTTAGTCTTACGACGGTCCACGAATTTCACCTCTCGCGCCGTAATACTAATGCCCCCAACTGCTTCTATTAATCATTACGTCTTGATCTAAAAACCAATTGAAAATAGAACAGACGTCTTATTCCATTATTCCATGCAGAGAATATTTAGGCACAAATGGCCTGCTTTAAGCACTCTAATTTGTTCAAAGTAATTGTACTGTTCTAGACCAGCACTCGGTAAAGAGCACTAATTTAGATTTATTACGTGGATAAACTTACGTTTAAACCACTACAGTAATACGTCATAGCATCAAGATGATGTACGAACCCAGTTACGGTGTACCACCTGTGCTTGACACAAGTTCAACTACGAACGTTTTAACCGCAACAACTTTAATATACGCTATTGGAGCTGGAATTACCGCGGCTGCTGGCACCAGACTTGCCCTCCAATTGTTCCTTGTTAAAGGATTTAAAGTGTACTCATTCCAATTACAGGGCCTCGGATTGAGTCCTGTATTGTTATTTTTCGTCACTACCTCCCCGTGCTGGGATTGGGTAATTTACGCGCCTGCTGCCTTCCTTAGATGTGGTAGCCGTTTCTCAGGCTCCCTCTCCGGAATCGAACCCTGATTCCCCGTTACCCGTTGCAACCATGGTAGTCCTAGATACTACCATCAATAGTTGATAGGGCAGACATTTGAAAGATCTATCGCCGGTACTGGACCATGCGATCTACATGTTATTCAGATTCATCTTATAAACGATACAGTATATAAATATACCTTAATGTATCGATTGATTTTAATCTAATAAAAGCACACGTTCCTTGCGGTCCGTGATTATTTGCATGTATTAGCTCTAGAATTACCACAGTTATCCATGTAACTATGTATACGATCTAATAAATCATAACTGATATACTGAGCCTTTTGCGGTTTCACTATTCGAGAGTGTGTACTTAGACATGCATGGCTTAATCTTTGAGACAAGCATATAACTACTGGCAGGATCAACCAGAATGTAAATATTTTGTTTATTTATCATAAAGCTTATTTGCTAAATGAAGCATTTTTACATAAAAAATTATATATTTTCATGTTCAATTCAATTCAAATGAATTTTTATATACGTCTTTGCGTTATATATTCCTTCGTATAAAGGGGCAAATTGTTTTGTATGTTTTGTATGTGAATATGAACTTTTTTAATATAAAATTCTCACATCAACCAAATATGAGTATTTCTTACAAGAAATAGTCAGAAAAAAAAAAAAAAAAATTTTTTCAAAAAATAATTTTTTTCTTTCCTATATAGAAGGGAGAAGTCCAAACAAATGGAGGAACAAAAAAAAATTTTTTTTTTTTTTTCATTTTTTTGCCTCGAATTTGGTTAGTTATTGTATAATATGACATAAAACAACCATTTAAGGCAAAAAAAAAAAAATTTTTTTTTTCGACCCAAAATTCTTTGTCGAGCCCCGTGTTTCACCACTATAAGACAAATTTTACTAAACTTTATTAAGTATATTTGTAAGTATTTTTTTGGTTTGATTTTGTCATTTCTCGCATAGAACGACATAAACTGGTAAATTAAAGATAAAAAAATTTTTTTTTTTGACCCAAAATTGTTTGTCGACCCTCGTGTTAAAGCACTTTTTGACAAATTTTTGTAAAAAAAAAAAAAAAAATTTTTTTTGTTTTTTTTTTCATTTTTTTGCCTCGAATTTGGTTAGTTATTGTATAATATGACATAAAACAACCATTTAAGGCAAAAAAAAAAAAATTTTTTTTTTCGACCCAAAATTCTTTGTCGAGCCCCGTGTTTCACCACTATAAGACAAATTTTACTAAACTTTATTAAGTATATTTGTAAGTATTTTTTTGGTTTGATTTTGTCATTT
The DNA here is from genome assembly GCA_963932295.1 of Tipula lateralis. Taxonomy (NCBI): domain Eukaryota; kingdom Metazoa; phylum Arthropoda; class Insecta; order Diptera; family Tipulidae; genus Tipula; species Tipula lateralis. The sequence continues at coordinate 9,488 of CAWVQQ010000341.1, read as the reverse complement.
CTCGCATAGAACGACATAAACTGGTAAATTAAAGATAAAAAAAATTTTTTTGTTGACCCAAAATTGTTTGTCGACCCTCGTGTTAAAGCACTTTTTGACAAATTTTTGTAAAAAAAAAAAAAAAAATTTTTTTTGTTTTTTTTTCATTTTTTTGCCTCGAATTTGGTTAGTTATTGTATAATATGACATAAAACAACCATTTAAGGCAAAAAAAAAAAATTTTTTTTTTCGACCCAAAATTCTTTGTCGAGCCCCGTGTTTCACCACTATAAGACAAATTTTACTAAACTTTATTAAGTATATTTGTAAGTATTTTTTTGGTTTGATTTTGTCATTTCTCGCATAGAACGACATAAACTGGTAAATTAAAGATAAAAAAATTTTTTTTTTGACCCAAAATTGTTTGTCGACCCTCGTGTTAAAGCACTTTTTGACAAATTTTTGTAAAAAAAAAAAAAAAATTTTTTTTGTTTTTTTTTTCATTTTTTTGCCTCGAATTTGGTTAGTTATTGTATAATATGCCATAAAACAACCATTTAAGGCAAAAAAAAAAAATTTTTTTTTTCGACCCAAAATTCTTTGTCGAGCCCCGTGTTTCACCACTATAAGACAAATTTTACTAAACTTTATTAAGTATATTTGTAAGTATTTTTTTGGTTTGATTTTGTCATTTCTCGCATAGAACGACATAAACTGGTAAATTAAAGATAAAAAAAATTTTTTTGTTGACCCAAAATTGTTTGTCGACCCTCGTGTTAAAGCACTTTTTGACAAATTTTTGTAAAAAAAAAAAAAAAAATTTTTTTTGTTTTTTTTTTCATTTTTCTGCCTCGAATTTGGTTAGTTATTGTATAATATGACATAAAACAACCATTTAAGGCAAAAAAAAAAAAATTTTTTTTTCGACTCAAAATTCTTTGTCGAGTCCCGTGTTTCACCACTATAAGACAAATTTTACTAAACTTTATTAAGTATATTTGTAAGTATTTTTTTGGTTTGATTTTGTCCTTTTTGTTTAATCAATTTATATTTTTTTTGGTGTTTTTATTCAATTATTGTCTATTTGAACGTCATTTTGAATGATTTATATAAAAATCTTACCAAAGCGTTTGATCAGCACAAATAAATTATTTTAATACTTCAATGGTTTTGTATTAATCGTGGTTTTAAAGGATTTTGGTATAAATCGTTCTAAACTACGTTCAAATGGATAAATAATGAATAAAAACACCAAAAAATATAAATTTATATTTTTTTTGGTCTTTTTATTCATTATATTTCCATTTGAACGTCATTTTGAATGATTTATACAGATATCCAACCAAATCGTGTGTTAAATGTAGTTCATAACAACTCAATTATTTAATATTTAATTATTAAAAATTTTGTTTGACCCAAAATTGCATTTATGTCGTATGCCGCCTGTTCAGCAACTTTTTGACAAATTTAGTCAAAATTATTTTTTTTTTGACTAAAATTTGTCAAAAAGTGCTGAAACAGGCGGCTCGACAAAGAATTTTGGGTCAAAAAAAAATTTTATTTTATAAACTGGCAGATTTACGATAAAACAAATTTTTTTTTGACCCAAAATTCTTTGTCGAGCCGCCTGTTTCAGCACTTTTTGACAAATTTTAGTCAAAAAAAAAATAATTTTTTTTTTGATTGATTTTGTCTTTTCTCGCATAAAACGACATAAATTGGCAAATTTTTGGTCAAACAAAATTTTTAATAATTAAATATTAAAAAATTGAGTTGTTATGAACTACATTTAACACACGATTTGGTTGGATATCTGTATAAATCATTCAAAATGACGTTCAAATTGAACGATTTAATAGACAAGCTTAGACAAAACTTATCAATTTTATAATTTTTTGGGTGAAATTGTCCATTAAACCGACATTTTGATCAATTTTAATATAAAACAATTGAGTTGTGGTGATTAAACACACGCTTTGGTAGTAATTGTTGCTAATTTATATTTTTTTGGTGTTTTTATTCAATTATTGTCTATTTGAACGTCATTTTGAATGATTTATATAAAAATCTTACCAAAGCGTTTGATCAGCACAAATAAATTATTTTAATACTTCAATGGTTTTGTATTAATCGAGGTTTTAAAGGATTTTGGTATAAATCGTTCTAAACTACGTTCAAATGGATAAATAATGAATAAAAACACCAAAAAAATATAAATTTATATTTTTTTTGGTCTTTTTATTCATTATATTTCCATTTGAACGTCATTTTGAATGATTTATACAGATATCCAACCAAATCGTGTGTTAAATGTAGTTCATAACAACTCAATTATTTAATATTTAATTATTAAAAATTTTTTTTGACCAAAAATTTGCCAATTTATGTCGTTTTATGCGAGAAAAGACAAAATCAATCAAAAAAAAATTATTTTTTTTTTGACTAAAATTTGTCAAAAAGTGCTGAAACAGGCGGCTCGACAAAGAATTTTGGGTCAAAAAAAAATTTTATTTTATAAACTGGCAGATTTACGATAAAACAAATTTTTTTTTGACCCAAAATTCTTTGTCGAGCCGCCTGTTTCAGCACTTTTTGACAAATTTTAGTCAAAAAAAAAAATAATTTTTTTTTTGATTGATTTTGTCTTTTCTCGCATAAAACGACATAAATTGGCAAATTTTTGGTCAAACAAAATTTTTAATAATTAAATATTAAAAAATTGAGTTGTTATGAACTACATTTAACACACGATTTGGTTGGATATCTGTATAAATCATTCAAAATGACGTTCAAATTGAACGATTAAATAGACAAGCTTAGACAAAACTTATCAATTTTATAATTTTTTGGGTGAAATTGTCCATTAAACCGACATTTTGATCAATTTTAATATAAAACAATTGAGTTGTGGTGATTAAACACACGCTTTGGTAGTAATTGTTGCTAATTTATATTTTTTTGGTGTTTTTATTCAATTATTGTCTATTTGAACGTCATTTTGAATGATTTATATAAAAATCTTACCAAAGCGTTTGATCAGCACAAATAAATTATTTTAATACTTCAATGGTTTTGTATTAATCGAGGTTTTAAAGGATTTTGGTATAAATCGTTCTAAACTACGTTCAAATGGATAAATAATGAATAAAAACACCAAAAAATATAAATTTATATTTTTTTTGGTCTTTTTATTCATTATATTTCCATTTGAACGTCATTTTGAATGATTTATACAGATATCCAACCAAATCGTGTGTTAAATGTAGTTCATAACAACTCAATTATTTAATATTTAATTATTAAAAATTTTTTTTGACCAAAAATTTGCCAATTTATGTCGTTTTATGCGAGAAAAGACAAAATCAATCAAAAAAAAATTATTTTTTTTTTGACTAAAATTTGTCAAAAAGTGCTGAAACAGGCGGCTCGACAAAGAATTTTGGGTCAAAAAAAAATTTTATTTTATAAACTGGCAGATTTACGATAAAACAAATTTTTTTTTGACCCAAAATTCTTTGTCGAGCCGCCTGTTTCAGCACTTTTTGACAAATTTTAGTCAAAAAAAAAAATAATTTTTTTTTTGATTGATTTTGTCTTTTCTCGCATAAAACGACATAAATTGGCAAATTTTTGGTCAAACAAAATTTTTAATAATTAAATTATACAGATATCCAACCAAATCGTGTGTTAAATGTAGTTCATAACAACTCAATTATTTAATATTTAATTATTAAAAATTTTTTTTGACCAAAAATTTGCCAATTTATGTCGTTTTATGCGAGAAAAGACAAAATCAATCAAAAAAAAATTATTTTTTTTTTGACTAAAATTTGTCAAAAAGTGCTGAAACAGGCGGCTCGACAAAGAATTTTGGGTCAAAAAAAAATTTTATTTTATAAACTGGCAGATTTACGATAAAACAAATTTTTTTTTGACCCAAAATTCTTTGTCGAGCCGCCTGTTTCAGCACTTTTTGACAAATTTTAGTCAAAAAAAAAATAATTTTTTTTTTGATTGATTTTGTCTTTTCTCGCATAAAACGACATAAATTGGCAAATTTTTGGTCAAACAAAATTTTTAATAATTAAATATTAAAAAATTGAGTTGTTATGAACTACATTTAACACACGATTTGGTTGGATATCTGTATAAATCATTCAAAATGACGTTCAAATTGAACGATTTAATAGACAAGCTTAGACAAAACTTATCAATTTTATAATTTTTTGGGTGAAATTGTCCATTAAACCGACATTTTGATCAATTTTAATATAAAACAATTGAGTTGTGGTGATTAAACACACGCTTTGGTAGTAATTTTTGCTAATTTATATTTTTTTTGGTGTTTTTATTCAATTATTGTCTATTTGAACGTCATTTTGAATGATTTATATAAAAATCTTACCAAAGCGTTTGATCAGCACAAATAAATTATTTTAATACTTCAATGGTTTTGTATTAATCGTGGTTTTAAAGGATTTTGGTATAAATCGTTCTAAACTACGTTCAAATGGATAAATAATGAATAAAAACACCAAAAAAATATAAATTTATATTTTTTTTGGTCTTTTTATTCATTATATTTCCATTTGAACGTCATTTTGAATGATTTATACAGATATCCAACCAAATCGTGTGTTAAATGTAGTTCATAACAACTCAATTATTTAATATTTAATTATTAAAAATTTTTTTTGACCAAAAATTTGCCAATTTATGTCGTTTTATGCGAGAAAAGACAAAATCAATCAAAAAAAAATTATTTTTTTTTTGACTAAAATTTGTCAAAAAGTGCTGAAACAGGCGGCTCGACAAAGAATTTTGGGTCAAAAAAAAATTTTATTTTATAAACTGGCAGATTTACGATAAAAAAAATTTTTTTTTGACCCAAAATTCTTTGTCGAGCCGCCTGTTTCAGCACTTTTTGACAAATTTTAGTCAAAAAAAAAAATAATTTTTTTTTTGATTGATTTTGTCTTTTCTCGCATAAAACGACATAAATTGGCAAATTTTTGGTCAAACAAAATTTTTAATAATTAAATATTAAAAAATTGAGTTGTTATGAACTACATTTAACACACGATTTGGTTGGATATCTGTATAAATCATTCAAAATGACGTTCAAATTGAACGATTAACTAGACAAGCTTAGACAAAACTTATCAATTTTATAATTTTTTGGGTGAAATTGTCCATTAAACCGACATTTTGATCAATTTTAATATAAAACAATTGAGTTGTGGTGATTAAACACACGCTTTGGTAGTAATTTTTGCTAATTTATATTTTTTTGGTGTTTTTATTCAATTATTGTCTATTTGAACGTCATTTTGAATGATTTATATAAAAATCTTACCAAAGCGTTTGATCAGCACAAATAAATTATTTTAATACTTCAATGGTTTTGTATTAATCGTGGTTTTAAAGGATTTTGGTATAAATCGTTCTAAACTACGTTCAAATGGATAAATAATGAATAAAAACACCAAAAAAATATAAATTTATATTTTTTTTGGTCTTTTTATTCATTATATTTCCATTTGAACGTCATTTTGAATGATTTATACAGATATCCAACCAAATCGTGTGTTAAATGTAGTTCATAACAACTCAATTATTTAATATTTAATTATTAAAAATTTTTTTTGACCAAAAATTTGCCAATTTATGTCGTTTTATGCGAGAAAAGACAAAATCAATCAAAAAAAAATTATTTTTTTTTTGACTAAAATTTGTCAAAAAGTGCTGAAACAGGCGGCTCGACAAAGAATTTTGGGTCAAAAAAAAATTTTATTTTATAAACTGGCAGATTTACGATAAAAAAAATTTTTTTTTGACCCAAAATTCTTTGTCGAGCCGCCTGTTTCAGCACTTTTTGACAAATTTTAGTCAAAAAAAAAAATAATTTTTTTTTTGATTGATTTTGTCTTTTCTCGCATAAAACGACATAAATTGGCAAATTTTTGGTCAAACAAAATTTTTAATAATTAAATATTAAAAAATTGAGTTGTTATGAACTACATTTAACACACGATTTGGTTGGATATCTGTATAAATCATTCAAAATGACGTTCAAATTGAACGATTAAATAGACAAGCTTAGACAAAACTTATCAATTTTATAATTTTTTGGGTGAAATTGTCCATTAAACCGACATTTTGATCAATTTTAATATAAAACAATTGAGTTGTGGTGATTAAACACACGCTTTGGTAGTAATTTTTGCTAATTTATATTTTTTTGGTGTTTTTATTCAATTATTGTCTATTTGAACGTCATTTTGAATGATTTATATAAAAATCTTACCAAAGCGTTTGATCAGCACAAATAAATTATTTTAATACTTCAATGGTTTTGTATTAATCGTGGTTTTAAAGGATTTTGGTATAAATCGTTCTAAACTACGTTCAAATGGATAAATAATGAATAAAAACACCAAAAAAATATAAATTTATATTTTTTTTGGTCTTTTTATTCATTATATTTCCATTTGAACGTCATTTTGAATGATTTATACAGATATCCAACCAAATCGTGTGTTAAATGTAGTTCATAACAACTCAATTATTTAATATTTAATTATTAAAAATTTTTTTTGACCAAAAATTTGCCAATTTATGTCGTTTTATGCGAGAAAAGACAAAATCAATCAAAAAAAAATTATTTTTTTTTTGACTAAAATTTGTCAAAAAGTGCTGAAACAGGCGGCTCGACAAAGAATTTTGGGTCAAAAAAAAATTTTATTTTATAAACTGGCAGATTTAAGATAAAAAAAATTTTTTTTTGACCCAAAATTCTTTGTCGAGCCGCCTGTTTCAGCACTTTTTGACAAATTTTAGTCAAAAAAAAAATAATTTTTTTTTTGATCGATTTTGTTTTTTCTCGCATAAAACGACATAAATTGGCAAATTTTTGGTCAAACAAAATTTTTAATAATTAAATATTAAAAAATTGAGTTGTTATGAACTACATTTAACACACGATTTGGTTGGATATCTGTATAAATCA
>CAWVQQ010000340.1:0-63522 GCA_963932295.1 Tipula lateralis | reverse complement strand
GGGATTACCCTGTAACCAAATGTTTACACATCAAAGGCTTTGATGTTTTCTAGCGTCATGGCGAACCGTGATATCCTCTCCCACACTATTATCGTGAGTAATGAGAGATCCAAGATACTTGAATCTCATTACTCCTTCAAACGTGTGGTTACCACTACTGAAATCAATTGCGTCTTGGTCTCGAAAACCAGAGATCATATATTTTGTTTTGAACTCATTGATTTTGAGACCAACGGAAGCTGAACACTGTTTCAGTGGATCAAGTATCTCTTTTACTCCGTTGCCATTTAATCCAATCACACAGATATCATCTGCATATGCAAGAAGTTGATTGGATTGTCGGAATAAGATATTGTCTAGAGGTGTTTCAGTTTAACGAAGAATGTATTTCAACATGAGATTAAAAAGTATCGGGTACAGCGCATCTCCCTGTCGAACACCAGAAGTAATTGCTAAAATTCTCGATAGCCTGTTCTCAACTTTGACACAGCATTGTGACTGCGTTACTGTCATTTTTCACAGATGTACATATTTTTTTGGTATTCCTAAATATTCAAGCGCATACCATAATCTCTCTCGATTGATCGAGTCATAGGCTTGCTTGAAATCTAGGAATACCTGGTGTACATCGCGAGATGTGTCATAGTACTTGGAAAGAATCATCCGTAGTGAAAATACTTGATCAGTGACTAACCGATTTGGACGGAATCCTCCTTCCTTGGTAGTCACCGACAATTTCCTACGCTAGAGGAGTAATTCTTTCCAAGATAATGTATGCCAGTAACTTATTTGCTGTGCAAAGGAGAGCTATACCGCGATAATTCTCGCATTTCAAACGATCACGCTTCTTGAAAATTGGGCATAGTGCAGCCTCTTTCCATTCTTCGGGCATAACTTCATTTCGCCCTACTAATCGAATAAGGTCGAAAAGACAGTTCCACAAAGTTAGCCTCCGAATATCAAGAGCTCTCCGAATATCAAAAGCAAGGTGAACGATTTTTCTTTAATTTCTGCATGGCAATTGTGAATTCCTCATAGGATGAATCCTCAATGAACATCTCTGCGGTCTGTATTTGAGGGTATTCAAACACAGCTTGTGATACATGTGGAACATTAAGTAGGTCAGAAAAATGTTCACGACATGTATCGAGTACCGCATCAACGTTGACACAGAGGTTTCCATCCTGGTCCCGAATGGCAGTTGACCGAGATCTTAAACCGTGCAATTCGGTGATTCCTTTAAAGAAACCACGCGAATTGTGCTCATTGCTGAGTTGTTGTACTCTTAAGACCTTAGCCTTCCACCATTCGCGCTTCTTCAGTCTTCAAATTCTTTTAGCTGTCCTCCTAGCAAGAACTGCTATATTTTTCCTTGCGATTGTAAACCGAGTCTGCGCTTCATTGTGGGCTATATTTCGTTGCAAGACGACACTCCTCATCAAACCAATCATTTTTGGGCTTAGTTTTCATTATACCGAGAGTGTGCTGAGCAGCATCGACAACCGAGGTTTTCAATACTTTCCAGACACTGTTCACTTCATCAGATTGGTAATTGGATTGCATAATGCTATTGCTGACAAGATCTTGATATTTTCGTTGCGTTTCTTCATTTATCAGACCTTCACAGGAGAATCGCATTTTATATTCCCCTGTCTTCCCTGACTTGTATGAAAAATTCCATCGTAGCTTTGCATTGACCATAAAATGGTCGTTCTGAGAATTGTCGCGCTAGTCGTTTCTGTGACTAACATTCCTTTCCTGAAAGCCCTAAGTGTCGTGATGTAATTTGCAAAATTTTTGCATTTTTTTGGAATGTAAGTTTTAAGATGTCTATTTTGATTCTCTGATGAGCATGTTCCAGAATTATGGTAACATTATCGTAATGGATGGCTTAAACTATCATACCATATTAATTAAATTGTTTCAGATACCTGAGCCATAAGTTAATAAATTTTCTTTCAGAGTTTTGTACTTATGGTTTAATTAGGATAGTTGTGCGGGGAGTTGAAATAAATAATAAAATCTAATTAATTAACAGATAATAAAATTAATTAGTTACTGATTCCTGAGCGACTAACTAATAAATTTATTTTAGAATTTAAATGTTAATTAAGTTTCAATTTTATTCAAAATACAGCAGAGTAGATAGGTGTTGCAGACTGGAGAATGCTGATGGGCGATTGCAGATTAGTAGATTGTAGATTAGTAATTGTAACTGTCTTGTGATTGTCTGCTAACAGTAGTTTAGTAACGATTGCAGGTGTCTGTAACCGGGTCGTTCTCTCTTTACTAACATACCTTTCCATCCTTACCTATCGCTTTATGTAAACGGCTGTAGGAATAGGCCCAGCGTTATCCGGGAATCTTGCCTAGCGCTTGGTCCTACAGTCCTATCAATTAATCAATCAATCAACAGTGTGTTCACCATTAACTATTTTACATTTGTTGAAAAATCTAGCATATGACGAGACAACCGAGCTGCTCGAACTACATATTACGTTTGCAATATAAAGTGGTAAAAATTTAATATTTTCTCGTTGTGTTGATATTCAACAACGTAAATAATTTCAAGTTTAGTAATTTGCTTCTTCTTCAAATATGGTGTGTGCACATTTAACACCTCACGTGTAACATAACGCTGGAAGTAACAAAAGACCCATTACCAAAGTAAGTGTCCTCCCTCTCGACACCGAGAAGTCGCAAAATAAGCCAGTAATTGAATCCCGTACCAAAAGGGTTCCTACAGCCACCAATCTCATAATTCTACCATTACTTCTACTAAGCTTAGTGGTAATCACTACACTGCCTAGTCCAGTATCCTCGACCGAACAACTGATGTACAACATCACCACTTTTAGTCATCAACCTGGAATTTATCTGGAAAATTTAGGAAATCTCCGATTTACCAATCAGCAGTGGAAAATAGTAGTTTACTTCAACCTCACATCCTACTATTCAGATTTGATGTCATACAGAAATCTGGCGAGAAACATGGATCAAATTTGCATGGAAACAGCTGAAGAAAATCATCAGATATGCTCTGCAATCAACACTCAGCTCATGCATATTCTAACTGAAATCGAGGACAAGAACACAATACTTCACTACAGAGAAAAGAGAAGGAAACGTGGCGTCCTAAATATCGTGGGCAATTTGGCAAGTGACCTATTTGGAGTTTTGGATGACCGGGATGCGAAGCACTATGAAGAAGAAATACAAAAGGTTAAACTAAATCAACAATACCTTTTAATACTAGCCAAGAACCAAACCTATATTGCTGACGCAACTCTAAACATCTTAAAACGAACCGATGAAGACAACAGACGTCATTGGCAAGATATTACACGACAAATAGGTTCTGCATTAGGTGACATCAACAACATTCAAAAATTGACGTCTTTAACCTTTCATGCACTACTTCTCATGCTCGACTTCAAAGACACTCAACAAAAACTAATTGATGTCCTTTTAAATTCAAACAACAAAGCAGTGAGCACTTCAATCTTACCACCAAATCATCTTAACAAGGCATTTCAAGATATTAAACATCATATGCCTCCGGACGTTCTGCTGCCCTCCCAAAACGAAAACTATGAATTATTGAGCCTGTATCAAATTATGTCATGCAGAGAAAAACTAAGTGGTCAATATTTAATTTTTGAATTAAAAGTTCCATTGATGAACGCGGCTAACTATCAAGTATTTAAACCTATACCTCTTCCTACAATCGAAGGCGTCTTCATTCAGGCATCAATGGACTATTTGGTTACGTCGATACATCGTGATGAATATCACATGATGTCAAAGGACGAGTTTAGCCATTGCAAACATAGCAACAACGAATATATTTGTATGTCGCTACACCCCATTCATTCCATATACAACAACAATTCTATATGCGAATTAGACTTATTGGCATCACAACAACCATTCAACTGCCACATTGTAAACAAGATGTCGCAAAATCCAAAAGATACATGGATAAAGTTGAGAAATAATAAGTGGATTTTCTCAATTGGTCAAGAGCGGCAGGCTACAATAGCCTGTGATGGAGACTTCGTAGCAGTACAATTACTACGTAATGGAATAATTTCTCTCAAAGGAGGATGCACTTTAAAAGAAGGGTCAATCTTTCTAAAAACTTATAAAATCTACAAGGAAACCGTTATTGACTCGTCGTATCTACCGAAAGTCAACCTATCGATGAAATGGATGGAAAGGCGTACAAACAACTCAATTAAATTAGAAAACTCAACTTTAGTGGATGACATAACGGAGCTGCACAATCGAATACAACAGTTACGAGAAGAGCAGCTCCCAGTATCACACCACGACATTCATCATTATTCTCTTCTCTATGCAATTATTGCCTTTAGTATAATCGCCTTTATCATCAACAAATGTCGAACCAAGAGAAGACCTCCGCCGAACGAGGCCTATAATTTAGAAAGCACGGTCCCGGAGAATGTTGATATTCAACAACGTAAATAATTTCAACTTTAGTAATTTGCTTCTTCTTCAAATATGGTGTGTGCACATTATACACCTCACGTGTAACATAACGCCAGTAAGCAAAATTACTGTATGTGCATATATTACATACATATATTAATCATAAGATACGTATACACTTTTAATTATAAATTATGCTTAAGTAAACAAATTTATTGTATAAATATCAAAGAAAACTTAATAAAAAGTCAGTTGTAAATCAAAAACCATTTCATATATTTGTGAGCCCTCACCAGTGGTAAGCCACAAATATATAATATATCACAACGACTCAAACACGTTGGCTAATATCAACTTTTACAAGTACAAATCGGTCAGCGTACGGTTCCAATTCACTGACCAAATCATCACATAGTGAACATGGATCGCGAGTATAAAGTTTCACGATGGGTTTTATAGCACTTTTATAAACCTTTATTATGTTTAGGTTATATAAATGTATCTTTGTTTTTTTATTTAATTTAATATCTATATTTGTTATTATAAGTTATTTATTTTCCCTGATGGTGTAATCCACCAAAATTTATTTATTTTATTTATAAGAGTTATTTTAAATGTTTTGATTTATTTATATATTATTTATTTTATTTTATTTATATTATATTACAATTATTTATTGTTTATGTTAAAAATGTTTTTATTTATATATTTATATTTATTTTCCACGTTCACCACTCCACGAAAATGTAGTTGTCAGTTGTCACAAAGTGTAAAAAGGTAATGGATGTAATGGCCGAAAATAATTGGCTTTGTCACTCAACCAAGAGGGAGGACATGCGCGCCACGATCGAGAAATACTAACATGAAAAAATGATAATGCAGTTGCGCTCTACTTTGATAATGTAGGCGCGTTCTACTTTGAATAGACGAGAAAATATCTATTCAAAAGTAATAACAACTGACTGTACTAAATATGCTATCGAAACGAGAATATTCTACAGGAATATAGATGGTGCACTTGTCACTGTGAATATAATATTTATCTCGATTATACGATAGAACGTGACGTAATAAAATTCGGCAATTAATGAAAAAGTTGCATTTAATAAATAAGAAGCGGTTTGAAATATTATTCAACCAATTTGTTGAACCGCTACAGTTTCGTACTTCGGCTTTCTTGCGATCTAGAATGAATGAAATAATGATTAAGGTGATGATTTAGCTGCAAGGCAATTCTGGGACTTCTCAATAGGCAATAAAACAATAGTAAGTGATTTATAAAAATACTGTATTTAATAAATGCAATCCTGGACAAGTTTTGTAAAGTTGGTACAAAAGTTAACAGTGTAAATATATATCAACGATAAGACATAATAATCGCGAATTCAATTTAATGACTCAAAAATGTTGAGTTAATACGGACAAAGCACCGCCACTTCCATTACAAATCGAAGCACATTCATATTCACCCGCCTATAAGTTATGTACCAGATGTGTTACTATTCGAGCACCTGGCATACCAATTAGATGGCCTAATCATACAGCACTACCATGTACATTAACCTTTGTCGGATCGACATACATTAAACATGTTGGCCACAACAACGAGGGAGAATGCTTGATTACCAACATCGTCTTTTTTCACACCGGCGTTTTCCAAAAGTTTAGGTACTGCGAATACCGGTGCAATTGGAAAATCTATTGGATCGGTTTCAGCATCTTGAATATTTAAAATTTGCGCTAATGATTTAACATTTAATTTCATTGAGTCCAAAACTGGTTACGGTTCCATTAAACGTTCTATGTGCTGATTTGGAGCCAATGGTACAACGATTTTTAAGTCAGCATGTTGACTTTCAGCAAGCTATGAGATCATATTGAACCAGCAGTTCTTCTGAACTAAAATCTTTATCGCGTGCAAAAAGCCTACCTTTTTGGCCGTATGGCAGTATAAAAATTGCTATGCAATCACAATTATTGAGTACCTTATAGTATTTGCTTCTTATTCGGTACGAGTTATTTATTACATCCGTGGCTGTCAAATTATTTTCAACTGTAATATGGTCATGTGCAATTCCCAGAAGCGGTAACTTTTTTTGCAGTGCTTTCTCATCTTTTTTGGTACCATTGCGATTTTTTTTTGTTTTTTTTTATATTTTATTCTATGCTATCTTTTTTTGGGGGGCTCTCCCAGCTCTTTCGCGGTTCGCTTAGTTACGTCCTACTTTACGCCTTAACGGCCAAATCGAGGACGTACGGCTATAGGTCCGATTTTCGTAGAACCATCTGCGCATTGCATAGCTCCATGCCAGCCTATAGTACTGACATGGAAGATGGGTCGGCCCATGAGTTCTGCACTCCAACAGGGGGTCATAGATGTGTTCATTAACACCACCGATCGACCATTGCGATTGCTTTAATTGATAATTATGACTTTAGGCCACGATATTTATGGTTCATATTGTATTCGAGTTCTATCAGTTTCGATGTCGTGTTCTATCTATTTTATCGCTAGATGGTGAAAATGGTACACCATCTAGTTTTTCGTAATCGGGCTAAAACGAATAAAAATATTAAAATACAGACCTTACAGTTAAGGGGTTACAATAACCTTCGACAGTTTAACATATGTATATATGGCATTGTCGAAGATTTCAAAAAATGGCCTTAACTGATTTATTTATGTAAACAGTATAAAATTAACAGTTTTAAGTGGGGATTGAGATAACTGACATGTGTGTACTCCTACAATCGTTTCTAAAAAACGACAATTAAGTGAAGTTATACTGGGTTATTAGCGTTAAGTTATTAGCGTTATACTGGGCGTGCGAAGCTTATTATTCAAGAATAATCTTTCATTTTGTCAGTAAAACCAATTGCGGTGCAATTTATTATTATTGGAGGAACTGTCGAAACTTTTTGTTTCTTAATGAACAATTTTTGTCTTGAATTATTTACTCCAATCACTTCTTTATTCGTTTTCAAATATTTCTCTGCGATAGCTACCGCTAAGTCACCTGCACTTCCCTTTAAGAAAGCCTTTACTTCACTTTACTAACGGGAAGTTAAAGAGTGTACTACAACCGACCGACCACCGACCAAAAATTTAGCAGTGGTGGTTAATCCAGTAGCAATTGTAGGGCAAAGTTTAAGTAAGGTGTTTTACAGTTCGAGAGATGAATACATCTATGTTGATGTACTTCGATAAGGTGCCTCGGTTGTGTGATATCTCAAAATATACCCATCTATTACCAAATTGGTGATTGTACGTAAGAAGTATCAGTCGCCGGTTGTAGCTTAATGGTTAAGAGAGTTTCTCATCACGCCGCGGTATCGAGTTCGTTTCCCGCCGTTGACCGAAAACCGGATGACATAAAAATGCGTTTGTGTGTAAAAACATTCGTTGGGCTGACCACCTACAATGTGCACCAATCGTTAAAATTGGTTCGTAAGGTCTCATTTGAGACCCGGTAAGGACCGTTTACGGCCTCTAAGCCATAGATTTACGTAAGAAGTATACTGTTTTCGCCAACTTTATTGTTTCAAATATTGAAATGCTAATATACCATGTGAGTAGAATCTTCTAATGCCATATCTACCTTTGAATCGTTGAGATTTTATTGAGTAGTGTGCGGCATCAAAAATATCAGTTTATAAATTCGTCGAGCTTGATGTAAGTATACGTGATTGAAGTACTTTGCTTTTTCCCCTCTATTATTATCTACGGCTTAGAGACCGTAAACAGTCCTTACCACGTCTCAACAGAAATCTTACGAACCATTTTTAATGGGTGGTGCACATTATTAGGTGGTCAGTACAATGAATGTTTTTACACACAATAGCTTTGTATATCAACCGGTGCATGTTAATTTTTGATCAACGGCGAGAATCGAACTCGAAACCGCGTCGTGATGAGAAACTCTCTTAACCATTAAGCTACAACCGCTTTTCTCCTATGGTTACTATAATTATTTTGTTGTGGATGCCCTAATTCTGAAGAACCATTCAAGGAGTTTATTTATACTTCACTGATATTCATATTCACTGCACACCTTAAATAAGATGTTGGAAAAGAAAACTCTTTGAAATAAAATAAGTTTATTATTTATTGTGGTAAAGAATCAGCAATACAGTAACAACAGATAATTAAGATAATTAATTTGATTTTGGTTTAAAATAAAGCTTTCGACACAGAGCACTATTAAAAATGGGTATCTGTTTCTTATCATTCTGCTGAATACTTTTCGATAATGACGCTCGTTGCGACACCCTAAAATGTGTGTACAATAGCAAATCATTTATATCAGATGTCGCAAATTTATTTTCTTCATGGAATTGTTTGATTGTTTCACACAACCCTTGTATGTACCACGAGCCCTGAACATTCCAAAACGAAATATGATCATGATGAGAACTTAGACTAATCAATATATCAGCATGAATGGGATGTGAATTTACTAGTTGATCACTTGTATTGTCGATACTGTCGCTAACGATGCCACGGCACGCACTTACAAAGAATAGTTTGGGTTTTCCTGCCAATTCTTTACAATTGCTTGCTGTATACTGATTAACTAGTTTATATAGATCGTAGTCTGAATCGTGTGCATATATTCTATTGCCAATCGAACCGTGTGACAGTATAAAAACAGCAATACAATCACAATTCTTTAATATATCCGATTTTGAGGCCCTCATTTGATTTTTATAGTCAAATATTTGTTTTTTTGACAACTCATTTTCAACTATAATATTGTCTCGTTCGAATCCGAGTAGAAGTAAATTTTTTAGAAGAGCTTTGACATCCTTGTCAGTACCTACACGTTTTTTTAACGGTCCGTCAAATTTGTAATGATTAAATATTATGGCGAGGCCACGATACTTGTGATCCATGTTGTATTCGTATGAATTCATATCTTGTGTCGTATCGTAGGCAAATTTTTTTTTAATAAAATCACTGTCCTCAGGTTTTGTAGGTGTTTTGGTTGATAGTGCTGGCCGGGCATGTGGTATATCACAATGTTTTTCTTTTTGTGGCTGAAAGGAATAATAATATATAAGTTGGAGTATATATCCGATGAACAGAATAACTTAAGTTATATAGTTCTAATATATGATTCCATTACAAAATGGCTGATTTATAATAATCGTTATCTGTCTTATAGATAACAAACATTCAAAATGGACAGCTAGTTTACAACTTATTTAAGTTTTTATACTTATATATTGTATACCGAATTACAATGACAACATGCTATATTTCTTAATTTTGCACAAATTAAATGACAGCCAACGCTTTATAATTATGGTTTTATGGTTTTATAATGAACAATAATTGTTTTTTTAGTTGACGAAAAAAAAACGGAAAAAAGATCAGTCTGGTATGAGATTTTTGGTGGAGCGAAGAAATTAAATACTAATAGAGTTTAATTTAATAAAATTAAAACGAAAATACAAATTTTATTTTAAGTTGTACAGTAAAATTATAAAATGGTATATCTATGTAAAGATTCATAAAAATATAGTGCAACAGATATATACTAAATTAAATACTAAAAGTTTATATTAATAATAAGAAATAATAATATTAAGTATATAATAAATTAAATAGTAATAATAGTTCATTAATAAAAATAAATAAAAATACACCTTATTTGCTTAAACGCAATAAGTGATGCAATTCTATCGCGCTATACTGTAATTACAACAACAACAAATGTTATATCAACATTCAACATGCTTACAATACAGTAACGACGAAAAAATCCACATCAGTTCCAGTTACTGCAAACTATTATCATCGCGTATTAAGGTACCTTAATTAATTAAATAATTTTAAGTTATAATTTTGTTAGTTATATAATTAGTAGTTCTAAGTGAAATTTTTTTGTTTAATAATTTTTAATTTAATTAAATTGCGAAAAGTTAAAACTTTCGTAGTGTTGAAATCTTACGTCATACATTTTTTTTCTGTAAATAAGTTGATTGCAATGGTTAACTAAATCGGAGGATGGATGATCTGAAATGTGGGTAGGTATGGGTTGAGGTAGGTTGACTGGTTACTGGCAATTTCGTTTTTTTTTATTTATTTCCGTATCATTAATTTTAATTTTCCGTTTCGTGTACGCGGTCTAAAACAGGCTGACATAGATTTTGGAAAACCCCACGACAGTGCTGATACCTAGCCGAGGCACAAAGTCCGCACCAAAATCCCTGTGTCAGCGATTCTGCTAACGGAATAAGCGGTCATATTGCACGTTTAATACCCCTATTATGAATCTCACCTCACCTCACTCGTCACCGTGACGTGTACTGTCACTTGAGTCATATTTTGGTATTATGATTGTCGTTGGTTTTTGGGGGAGTGACGAACGCATCACGGTGCGTCATTCTCTATATTTTATTGTTTTCAAGTTGGTATTTATTATATTTTGTTTTGTTTTCGGTTTTTTTGACGTTTGGTCATTTGTTGTGTGACTCTCTGTGTTTAAAGAAGTAAATTTTAAAGTTTTGTAGTATATATTATTTTAATAATTAAACAGTTTTGTTGTCTCAAATTTTAATAAATTAAATTCGTTGGAACTTTGATATGTTATCCAGTATCGATTTATTTTTCGACGACGAGCTCCAAGAAGAGCAAGCCAACAATGTTGCTCGAATCAGAAAAGCATTAAGAAATAAGTCTGATCCATTCACACTTCCGGATGAAAAGTAAGTTTAAATTTATTATAACAGAATGATTATATGATTTGAATTAAAATATTAAAAATTTGTAGGTTCATAAGTATTTTTCGAATAAATAAGGATTGCCTTTCGTATATATTAAACAAATTCGAAGGAAAATTCAAAGATTTTCGATATTCATCCAGTGTTCCTCCTATACTAAAAGTGTGTGCTGCCTTAAGATTTTTTGCATCAGGAAGCTACCAACAAAATATTGGAGATGACTTTAATATTGGTATGGCGCAATCTACAATTTCTTTAGCAATAAAAGAAATTGTAGATTGAATGGAGCAACATTTATGTTCCAAATGGATAAAATTTGATACAAGCGAAGAGGAAAAGTTGAATTGTAAAATCCATTTTATGTCTAAGTATAATATCCCGGGAGTGGTTGGATGTGTTGATGGGACACATATAAAAATCATTGCACCCAAAAAGGAGGAACGTCATCTATATTATAATAGAAAGGGTTATTATAGCTTAAACACAATGATTGTGAGTATCATAAAATGAGTTTTTACCTGTATCATGTTTGTACCTGTTTTAACAAAATATTTTTTATTACTTTCAGGTGTGTGACCATAATCTAACTATACGATACGTTGATTCAAGACATCCTGGTGCGAATCATGATTCATTTGTTTGGAATAACAGCGTAATTAGCACGTCTATGGCTCATAAATATGAAAATGGAGATCGGAACAGCTGGTTGTTAGGTAAACTGATAATATTTAACATAGCATGTACGTATAAATACAATTCGAAATTTATTATTTTACAGGAAATTCGGGATATCCATTGCTGCCGTATCTCATAACACCATATAGACAAGAAGCGGCAGAAAGTCGACAGGCTAGATTTAATAAAGTGCACTCTGCTGCTCGCAATATTGTAGAACGGACCATTGGAGTGTTAAAATCTCGATTTCGCTGTTTGTTGGCTGCAAGAGAACTACATTATAAGCCTGATAAAGCAAAAAAAATTATCAATACATGTTGTGTATTGCACAACATGTGTAGGTTTTATAAAGTCGACTCAGGGGATATTGAAACATTTCTGGATGAAAACATTTTGGTGAATGATGAAGCAGAGGGATCGGAAACAAATGGAATAAATATCAATATGTTACAAGAAGGGAAACGCATACGAGATGAAATTTTAAATTCAATATAGGTTTTAATTCATAATATTTGTACATTTATATAGTAGTTATCTAAAAAAGAACTATCTTTTATCACATAATATTTCAATAAATAAAAATTCAAAATTTTAATTTGTAAACAATAACATAATCTTAAAACTAAATAAAAATAAAATTATTATATAATATGTACATAAAAAAATTCATAGTATTTCATTTATCACATTTTGAATCACATTAAATAATCTTAAATATCTATACGTCTGACTCGGAATCTCTTGAATTTTGGATGCCCAATTTGCGCTCTTCTTATAAACCTTCCTTTTTTTTAATTTTAAATTTTCGAGTTGTAGTTTGTAGTGGTTAAGCTGGCTTTCTTGTTGTTTTTCGAACTGTTGTTCCATTAGTTTAATTTTTTTTAATTTTAATTCGTAGGATTTTTTAAAGTAATATTGCAGGTTGTTGGTATTTTTTTCAATCTTTTTAAGGATATCCACTGTTTCGTTTTGTTTATTTGTTTGTTGTTCTAAAAGATGCAATCGTTTTGTATCTATTTTTTCTTTGGGTTGGTTGGTGGATCTTGATCTCCTGTTTGGGCAATGGTTTTCGTTATTACTGGTTGTAATTGGTGTTTCGCTACTAATCATGTCTTCTATTGGAGCAGTAGTTGGATCAACATCGGAGCTTGTTGTTGTTTCAACATTTAAAATTGGTTCTAAATTATAATATGAGCTATCCGAAAGGCCATATAATAGTCCACTAGGAGCACCTGATTTGTCTAGATGCAATAGGGCGTCAACCTGTTGTTCTAGTGAACTTAATGAGTATTGCGAATATCTACCGCCTCCGGTAGCTCGATTTTCTGTATTATTTTTTGCAATTTTTTGTTTTATATGTCTTTTAAAATCCGTCCAAACCTGTATGGCAAATTGGCACAACAATTAACTTCACTATATTTTACATTCTAAGAACTGTGAATGTTTTACCTTTCTCCATTCCAAGTATCCTCTAGTTGGTGGTCCTAAACTATTTAACATTATAGCCAAATTTTTCCAAAATTCCGTCACAGAATCTTTAGTTTTTCCGACATCAGGAAACCCTCGAGCAATATCTGGATTTTTTTCCATTTCCTCTACCAATTTGGCAAACTGACTGCCGTTTGTAATTTTTGGTTTATTTCTTCAAAAAGAAAATTTTATTATTTATGATAATATACACACAAACATATTTATAAATATATATAGTTATGATGGTTGCATCCGATTTATAACAAATTTATTTCGGTAGGGAACGTACCGGGTTTAGAAATGATTAAAAAAAAAACGTTCTTTTCCTAATTTACTTTCAACTTTATGTTTTAATAAGTTTAATCGATAATTGCCAAATTAAGACTAAATTTATATAATGCAAATCAGAGAATTTATAAAAATGTAAAATATGATGAGTTTTATTATTTGATTTGAATTTATAATTAAAATGTAAAAATATAATGAGCTTTGCTGCGTTAGCTGTATATTGATAGTGTGGAAGACCTGCGCGTGTCTTTGGTTGGAATGTGGATAGGTGAATGTAACTCCTCCCTCCGAAGATTGATGTCGTCCTCGACGTCACTGGTCTGAACGTTCACTTTGATGTGGCGGGTGAATCCTTTGATGGTTTCTTTAATTTTGGAAGATGATAGCTTGCTTTTCAGTCGCGAATTTTTGCTGAAGTTTGATGGTGTTCCAACATTCTAATATTTTTGATTGTTTGTTGCGATAATTGTGGTAGGTTGACAAGATTGTCCATTGATGTATTTAATGTAATTCCGTCAAATGGCTGTATTATCATTATTTTGTGTGTTTTTCTCTTGTTTTCGTTTGAATATGTTTGGTCATTGATTGTTACGGAACAGTTTTTGAAGTTTATCAGTTTCTTTCCTTTGACGACTGGATTGTTGATATTACAATTTGTTGTTAGTTTTACGCCTGCTTCCGATGAAATGTATAGATATTCGCCTTCTAAAAATTCTATTTCGTCGTGTGGTTCGACTTCCATTGTTTTACAGTTTGCATCAATATTTAGTATTAGTTTTGGAATACATCCATGTGTTATATTATATATTTGTTCTTGACAGTAATAAGTTCGTTCTATTATTGGACAAGGTTGGTTTATTTCCATGTAATTTTGGGAATTTAGGATAATGGTATTAGTTTTAGTTTTTATAATTTCAATATTATTTATAGGAATTGGTTTTATTCGGTAATAGGTTAGAATTTCTTGATAAAATTGTGGAATTTCGACTGCCAAAATTATGTTTGTTTGGTTATAATATGCTTTAAGTTTTAGTATGGAATATATTTGTTCTTGCAAAACTTGCATGTTATCATCTAATTTATAAAAATATTCTTCTAAACTGTTAGCTTCTAATATTGTTTCTGTCATTTCTCTGTTTGATTCAATAATTTTGTTTAATTGTGCAGTTACTAAATTTATATGTCTTGTTGTTTGTTCAAATCTTTCTATCATTATGTCATTTAATCTGACCTGATCATTCTGTAGCTGTACTACTTTATAGTCTCCGTTTTCTAATTTTGTTATGGCATTTTGTATCTGTATTAAATCGTCGTTGTCTAGATTACCTGTTATGCTTTTTATTAGTGAACCGAAGGGGTTAATTAATCCTCGTTTATTTCTCGTTATTGGTAATATATTATCTAATGATTTTTTAAGTTTATCGTATTTCCTGTATACAATTTTAATTTTGTAGTTTGGTAATACTTTGTTTGATATATGATCCAATTGTTTAATGTTTTTGTTAATATTTTCCAAATTGATTTTCAAATCTTCTAATTCTATTATATGAATTAATTTTGTATAGCCTGTAATTATACGTGCTTTTCCTAAGTTTAATCCGATGATTCCTTTAGTGTTACTTACGTCGAAAGTTTCCATCGACTGTTCTGAGGTCTTCTGAAGTATCCTGTAATTCAGATATTATATTGTTCGGGTCAATATGTCTATTAACATTCCTCTTAATTTTATTTTTGTGTATTTTACGTTTATTACTATCTATGTTATTTTCGTTATCTGTTACTACTATATGTTTTATATGTTTAGGTGCTAACTTATCTCTAGTCAATTGCTTTTCGTAAACTACGTCACCTGGTTGGAATATTCCGGGTTCTTTACGATTTTTATTTAATTTTTCAATGTTTCTTTCTTTAGATTTTTTACAAGTTTCCGAAATTGTTTCAGATAGTTCTTTGAATTTTTTTCTAATAGTTTCAAGATACTCGTCAGTTTGTTCTTTGTATAGTTTTTAATAGAAGTTTTAGTAATAATATGCCCTCGATGTAATTCAAATGGGGTTAATTTTGTTGCAGAATGTATAGAATTATTGTACGCTAGAATGGCTTCGTCCATCAAATCTTGAATTGTTATATTTTTGTTTTTTGAATAAATTATCCGTACTAATTCTGTTAGAGTGTTGTGCAGTCTTTCTACAATAGCGTTTCCAGTTGAAGATTTCGCGGTGGTTGTATGTTATTCTATATCAAACATTAATGTAAAGTTTTTGAATAATTCGGATGTGAATTCGGTTGCACTATCCAATACGAGTTTATTTGGTAATCCTTCTACTGAGAAAAATTTTGTGAATTTATTTATCATAGTTGAAGATTTTCTGTCGCGTATTTCGAATATCGTGGCAAATCTTGAGAATTCGTCTATGATTGTTAGGAATGTTTTGCTTCGAAGAGCAAAGGTGTCGGCATGAATTGTTTCCATTGGGCCTTTTGGGGTTTCTGAGATTTTAAATTTTATAGGAATTGGATTTCTTTCATATTTATGAAGGTTACATGTTTCGCATTGTTTGATATAATTTGAGATTAACTCTTTCATCGTTGGAAAATAATATACCCTTCTAATTTTGTTTAAGTTTTCCTGGATTCCACGGTGATTTAAATTATGAGTTTTTATTATAATTTCTGTCTGTTTTTGGTAATCGCTTACGTCTTGTAGAAATTTAGTACTTCTTACTACTTTTAAACCTGAATCTTGAAATATTGATTCATAAACTTGTTGAATCTGTTGAAATATATTGTTATCGTCAGTATAAACTGCGGTTATTGATTTTTTATTAACATATTTCTTAAAAATTTGTATGATATCGTCATCTGTGTAGATGTTTTTACGTATTATATGACGTTTGTTTACGCCGTGTGTTATCTTTAATGTTTCTTTCAATTGTGTGTAATTATTGTCGACTATAATTACTAATTGATTCCTGAATTCATTTAAAATGGTATTGGTTTCATGAATTCGGTTTAATATGGTTTTTGGGTTTGATAAACCGTCAGTTCCAATGTCCATATTATAAAGTTGATGATAAATATTTTCATCAATATTAAAATTTAAATCTAGTCCTAGTGTGGTTTTATTTTGAACTGTTTCGTTCTTGTTAATTTCATTTGAAATGGCTAATTCTGGATTCTTTGGTCTTTGTCCTTTTTTAAATTTAGATTCCTCAATTGAGTTAATTGTATTTGGATAATTTAAATCACCATTTTTTAAATATTCATTTAAATTACTTATTTCGAGTCTTGATAGAGCATCAGCGTTTGCATTTGCTGTGCCTTTTTATATATGATGGTGTAATCAAACTCCTCTAGTTTGAGTCGCCAGCGCACAATTTTGGATGTTGGATCTTTGGCGTTGAAAAGCCAAACCAAAGGTTTATGATCCGTTATAATGTTAAATTTTCTTCCATATAAATATGGTCGAAAATATTTTGTGCTCCAAACAATTGCAAGTAGTTCCTTTTCAATTGTTGAATAATTGGCTTCTGTTTTGGAGAGAGTTCTTGAAGCATAGGAGATAGGTAAATCTTTGCCTATGTCTCCTTGAGATAGTATGGCACCTAATGCATAGTTTGATGCATCGGTTGTTAAATTGAACTCTTGTGTAAAATCGGGATACCGTAGAATTGGTTCCGAAGTTAATAGTTGTTTACAATTGTCAAAACACTTTCGATAATCTTCGTTTATATCAATTTTGGTATTTTTCTATAGACAGGATGTTAAAGGCTTTGTTATATGCGCAAAGTCTTTAATAAATTTCCTGTAATAACCAATGAGACCTAAAAAACTTTTTATTTCTTTGGGGGTTATTGGCATTTTAAAATTCTTAATCGCTTCAATTTTAGAAGGATTAGGTTTAACACCGTCTTTTGTAACAATATGGCCTAAAAATCCTATTTCCTTTTGCAGAAAATGAGTTTTATCTGTTTGTATTTTTAGGTTTGCTTGTTGTAATTTCATAAAGACTTTGTACAGGTTTTGCATATGTTCTTGTAATGATGCACTATAGACGATTATGTCGTCCATATAGCACAATACGTTATTGCCTTGTAATTCGCCAAGAACATGGTCCATGACACGCTGAAATGTGCTTGGTGCGTTCTTTAGGCCGAATGGCATTCGAGTAAACTCGTAATGGCCAGACTCGATTGAAAACCCTGTTTTTGGAATATCTTTAGGATGGATTTCAATTTGGTGAAACCCTGCAGCTAGATCTATTGTTGAGAAATAAATAGATCTACCTAGCTTATCTAGTATGTTAGTTATATTAGGTAATGGATATTTATCGTCAATCGTTTGCTTATTTAATTGGCGATAATCGATAACTAATCTCCATTGTTTATTACCGTTAGAGTCGGATTTTTTCGGCACCATCCATATAGGTGACGACCAAGGGCTATACGATGGTCGTATTATTCCTTTGTCTAATAATTTAGCTATTTCGTTTTTGATCTGTGACTTTTGGTGTTCTGGGTGTCTATATTGTTTAATGAATACGGGGTGTTCGTTATTGAGATTAATTTCGTGTTTGACGTTGTTCGAGAAGGATAACAAATCGCCTTCTTTGTAAAAATGATTATTAAATTGTTTACACAGTTTTTGAATTTTACTTGCTTCTTCTTTATTTAAGTGCTCGAAATTGAGATTTTTTATGTTTAAAGTTTCTTTAGTTTCATGATTTGTATGAAAATTTATTTCATCATTTTTATTTTCGAATATTTCAACTTGTAACGGTTGTATTAGGAAAATTTCTTTGGGACTATTTTCGTAATTAATTATTTCGACATACGCATGGTATTGTCTGTGAGTTGTATAAATCCCTTCTTGAATGAATACATTATTCTGTAATTGGACTGGTTTAATATAGAAATTCCCTAACTGTATGTTTATTGGAATCTCTATAAGTTTTTTGCTTGAACCGTCTAGAAAAAATGGTTGTATACACGATGTAATGTTTTGTACGTCAAAAAGTGCTAAGGTTTCCTTAAGTATTTCATCCATTTTTGATTTAATTAACTTCCCTAATTTAATTGGTGTTGCGTTTTTATTCGTTTCGTCTATTGTTGACATGAACTTTAAACAATATTAATTTTTATTTATTACTTTTTTGAATGAATCCGTCTTCACAATCGTTTTGTGGGGATTTCTATTTTACTTTAATTAATCCAACTACACGATAAACCGTCGTGGGGATTATAATGATTTTACAAGATTTGTTTAATCTTGGAGTCTTAACTTGCACAATTTTAACTTCACTTAACGGTTAGTATAAAGGAAAAATAAATGGAAAAAACTCACCATGCCAAAAATATCATGAAAATACTAGTTTTCATTGTTCCAGGAATTGATGATCAGGCAATCTCGAAAGCAAAGATCCAAAGAGTTTTCAGCTGATAATTTCACAATTTTATTATATTTCTGCGCTTGCCTCTGGTGGGGGCTATGACCAGAAATTTATTTTAATATCTGAGTTATTTTAAGAACTTTTTCACTTTTGTTTTTAACCGTTTCTTTTCTTTTCAACTGCGCCAGTTATGATGGTTGCATCCGATTTATAACAAATTTATTTCGGTAGGGAACGTACCGGGTTTAGAAATGATTAAAAAAAAACGTTCTTTTCCTAATTTACTTTCAACTTTATGTTTTAATAAGTTTAATCGATAATTGCCAAATTAAGACTAAATTTATATAATGCAAATCAGAGAATTTATAAAAATGTAAAATATGATGAGTTTAATTATTTGATTTGAATTTATAATTAAAATGTAAAAATATGATGAGTTTTGCTGCGTTAGCTGTATATTGATAGTGTGGAAGACCTGCGCGTGTCTTTGGTTGGAATGTGGATAGGTGAATGTAACTATATATATATATATATATATATATATATATATATATATATATATATATATATATATATATATATATATAAATATATATATATATATATATATATATATATATATATATATATATATAAATATGACATATATATTTATATATATATATATATATATATATATATATATATATATATATATACATATATATATAAATATTACACATTAATATATTTATTAAAAACAAAACTTACGTGTTTTGGCTCTCCATTTTTTTTTTTACTGTCAAAAGTAATATTCTCACTTGCTGTCGCCAACAAATTGTAGGTGACGCTAAGTGACATAATCCTCGCTTACCGTGACATTCATAATACCAAAATTTAAGTTCAGTGACGTCGCGTCACTCGGTGACGCGTTAGTGACATTCATAATAGGGGTATAAATTCTGTAATAATGAAATAATTTTGACATAAGCGAAATAATTTGCTCTTCCATATTTTGATGTGAGTTCGTTTACTGTCCGAATTCTGTAATAATTTTGACATTATAATTTTTTTTTTTTTAACTACAAAACAAAGTAAAGCGTGTTTAAGAAGTGTTTACAAATAAATATTAATAATAATAAAGTGGATATTAAAATAAATTAATAATAATAAAGTTTATATTAAAATAGATTATAATTATAATAAATCATAATTATGATTGAAATCGAATTTGACCCCAATATAGTGTTATTTATGTTCATAACATACTATATGAATATAATGAGAAGAACACGGAACCAAGCACGACCTTTATTAATGGATCTTGTTGCAGCACAGGTAATTAACTCAAACTCGCAATATCAAAAATGTATTAGTTTGTTAATACCAATACTTTTATTGATTTCAGCGACCAACAATGTATACTATTCCGTCCAGCAACAGTATAATTCATTCCATCTTGAAATACGATGATGCTGTAATGAGAATGCATCTGAGAATTACATCAAAAACATTTATTGAAATTAGTAAATTTTTGCCAAATAAAAATCATGGTTGGGGCCCAGAAATGGAATTAGTTATATTTTTATTATGGTTGGCAAGTGGAACCAGTTACAGGATAGTAGGCGCAGCTACTGATATATCAAGATCTACTATTTGTGACATTATTCACAAATTATTAGATTTCACTCTTGACAACATAATGCCTCGAGTGATAACTCTGCCAACACCTGAGGAAATACCAAATATTGCTCGTAAATTTTATCGGCGAGCACGGACAGCAATATTTGACAAAGCTGCTGGTGCTATTGACGGAACACATATTGAAATAGTGTGTCCAGTGCGGCTACACGATCAATATATTAACCGGAAACATAGATATTCCATCCAGTGTCAAGCCGTTTGCGATGCAAGCTTCAAGTTTTTGGATGTATTTATAGGATATCCGGGTTCTGTGCACGATTCCCGTGTTCTATATTGCAGTCCAATATTCAAAGAGAAATTGTATCCACCACCAGGCTATTTTTTATTGGGAGATAGTGGTTACTCATGTAGAATGGAACCAATTGCAATTATAACTCCTTTCAAAGAACGAAACCTAAATGATGACAAACAAAAGTTTAATAAAGTATTTAGTGCAGCCCGTAATGTTATAGAGTGTGCATTTGGGCAGATGAAAGTACGCTGGAGATCAATTTTTGGACGTGCTTTACAACTAAAAATTGAAAATATTGTGAAAACAGTTCACATTTCATAATGTTTGTATTTTAACTGATGATGATATTTCATTATTATTAAATACTGAGTTTGACGCGTACAATGAATCTACTGATGAGGAAATTGAAGATGATATTGGAGATCAGTAAACGGGAAATCAATTTCGGGAGGATTTATTTGTAAGATTTTTAAACCATCAATGAAGAAAAATCTTTTGTAATTTTAATTTCTGTTTCTCAGAAATATATTTAATTTATTATAAAAATAATTCAGTCTTTTCAATTTCAAATTCTCATAATTTCAACAATAACATAAAATATATAATTAAAAAAATTTAATATTATAACAAAAAAAAATCACAACCGATACAGTCAATCAGTGTGTTTACACTTGATATCAAGAAATCGATTTCTGTGATATCCAGAAATCAACTATCGTTTACACTACGCATCATGATATCGATATCAAAATAATTGTATCTGTGTGTGTGTAAGTATTTTATTTCTATTTATTTCTCTTCAAAATTCAAAACCAAAGTAAACCATAAAATAACAAAACAATAATGTGTCCTTGAAATTTTATTTTGTTTGTATTTGTATGTGATATCAAAGAATCACAAAAAGTTGTCGTCGAAAAAAGAAATCATGACAAAACCGGTTTCGTAGGTAAAAAGGGAGAGGAACGAAAAAAACATCGATATCATGATATCAAGTGTAAACACACGGATTCGGAATCTGATGTTGTGTCCGACTCTGAAGGCCGCTGAAAAGGAACGCCTGCCATGTTAGCAAAGCCTTCTAAAAAATTAAATAAACATTTGCTTTCTTTTTTATGACGTTTGCACTCTTTTTTATATTTTTGGTAAATTTTATCATTTTTTCTTTTTCTACTGGGCGGTCCTTCTCTTCTGTAGTTTCGAGCTAGTTGTCGGCTATCACTCGGCTCTGTGAAGCGCTCTGTGTCCATCGAAGTTTCATTCGTCGCCGCAGGACTAATTGGCTCCGTAGAGCTTGTATCAACTTCGTCTGCCCCAGTAAAACTATTGTTTGGATTTCTTATATAGCTACCATGTTGGCTTATGCACTAGTAATAGTGGGTGCATTGTATGACGGCTGGCTCCATACGAATGCATTATCTCAAAAAAATCCCAATTACCAGCCGTCAGTTCGCCATCTTGGGTTTGTACCCCTGTAGGAGGGTCTACAAGCTCCTATAATAAAAATAACAAGTAAATTATATGTATATATATATATATATATATATATATATATATATATATATATATATATATATATATATATATATATATAAATATATAACCATATTACATACTTTATACTGTTTGTATGTATTGTTCCATTTTGTCCTCAACTGCTCAATATTATATTCAAATAATTTCGCCGTATTTCTTATAATTCTGAAATATTTAGAATATTAAACATTGATTTATTTGAAATTAAATTAAAATATATAGCTTACGTCCAATTTTCGTTTCTCCTATAAAACTTTTGTTTAAAAAGATTTTCATGTTGTATCCTTGCCTTTATCAACCGCATTGTTTCATCCTCAGTCACTACAATAATATTGTATATAAAAATTATTAACATACATATATAGTATATAAAATTACTGTTAAGAATTTAAAATATTTTTATTGACTTACTTCTTCTATATCGCGATTGCTCCGACATTGTTGTTGTGTTTTAAAATTATTACAGAAATGTCAAAATTATAACACGTAGTTGCTGTAATAATTTGGTTGCATACATAAATTATTTCGCTTATGTCAAAATTATTTCATTATTCCAGAATTCGGACAGGGCCATAGAAATATATATATATATATATATATATATATATATATATATATATATATATATATATATATATATATATATATATATATATATATATATATATATATATATATATACATATATATATATATATATATATATATATATATATATATATATATATATATATTTATAAATATATATATATATATATATATATATATATATATATATATATATATATATATATATATATATATATATATATATATTTATAAATATATATATATATATATATATATATATATATATATATATATATATATATATATATATATATATATATATATATATATATATATATATATATATAAATCTATATATATTTATATATATATATATAAATATATATATATATATATATATATAAATATATATATATATATATATATATATATATATATATATATATATATATATATATTTATAAATATATATATATATATACGTTGAGGAGAAAGAGCGGCCGGGCCAAGTGAAAAAGTTTGAGAATGCTGAATTGGAGGCAATACTCAATGAAGACTCGTGTCAAACTCAACAAGAGCTCGCAGATTCATTGGGAGTGACACAACAAGCCATTTCCCATCGTATAAAAGCCCTCGGAATGATCCAAAAGAAAGGACATTGGGTGCCGTATGAGCTGAAGCCGAGAGACGTCGAGCGCCGTTTTTTTGCATGCGAACTGCTGCTCGAACGGCAAAAACGGAAGGGTTTTTTGCATCGCATTGTCACTGGTGATGAAAAGTGGATCAATTACGATAACCCGAAGCGCAAAAAATCATATGGTTACCCCGGCCATGCATCATCATCGACGGCCAAACCAAATATTCACGGCGCCAAGCTCATGCTCTGTATTTGGTGGGACCAGCTGGGTGTTGTGTATTATGAGCTATTGAAATCGAACGAAACCATCACAGGAGCACTATACCGAACTCAATTGATGCGTTTGAGCCGCGCACTCAAACAAAAACGGCCACAATACGAGCAAAGACACGACAAAGTAATTTTGCAACATGACAACGCTCGACCACATGTTGCAGCGCCGGTCAAAACATACCTACAAACGCTGAAATGGGAAGTCTTACCCCACCCTCCGTATAGCCCAGACATTGCTCCTTCCGATTACCACCTTTTCCGATCGATGACACATGGCCTAGCTGACCAGGGCTTCCATTCTTACGAAGAAGCCCAAAAATGGGTCGATGACTGGATAGCAGCCAAGCCGGCCGAATTTTTTCGCGACGGTATCCGTAAATTGCCAGAAAGATGGGAAAAAGTTGTGACTAGCAATGGACAATACTTTGAATAATTCAGTTGTTACCATTTTTTCAGAATAAACGTTCAAAAATAGAAAAAATCCCGCATTTTCAATTTGTACTCCTAATATATATTTTATTTTATTTTATTTTTTAATTTAAAGAAATCAATATGTAGTATCAAATACATTTAGGATTTCAGATAAGAAATTTAAATTTTAAGATTTAATGATAGAAAATTTAAAAATTAAGTATATAAATCAAATATGAAAATTTAAAATTAAAAATTAAGGATATAAAATTAGATTTTAAGATTTAATCATAAAAAATTAAGTATATAAAATTATAATTGTCTGAAGTGCTGTTTTAATTTGGTGTTAAACTGTCCCTTAGACAGTCCAAACTCGAATAGGTGCTCAACATCGGTAAAAAATTTGGTCATCATATTGATTGGTTCATTTTCGCCGTAATTAGTACGATGTTTTTCAAGTTTTAACAACTTGTGCAGACGAATATTTCTACTGGGCACGTTTATCTTAATGCTCTGAAGAATAAAAGGAGAGTCTACATGACCCAAAAGTATATTTCCCAAAAAACTTGCACAATGTTGTTGCCTGCGATTAACAAAAGTTGCAATATTTAATGCTTTACCGCGTACAGTGTAAGATGGTAAGAGGGCCAGGTTCTCGTGGAATGGTAATTTGTAGTTGTAGTTCCAGTTTGTTTTTTTCATAATATAGAGTAAGACTCGCTTTTGTATACCCTCAATTCTATTAATGTGGTCAGCGTTATAGGGGCACCAAACTGCTATATTCAAGCTGAGATCTAATGTATGTAAAGTATAGTGCAAAAAGTGCATTTTGGTCTTTAATCTCGGTGGTCCAGCGACGAAGAAAACCGATCAGGGCTTTCGATATAGTCTGATCGATGTGTCTGGAGAGTGAAATATCACTGACAAATGTTACACCTAGATCTTTAATTGTGGTGACGCGTTCAATTAATGTTCCATTGATATTATAATTGGCAATTATTGGACATGTTTTCCTATGATATGACATTATCTTGCATTTTTGAATATTGAGTTTTAACTGGTTCACTTCACACCATGAACAAATCTTGTCAATATCCTCTTGAAGCTTGTAAGAGTCACTTCTATCGTTAATTGTTCGGAATATTTTAAGATCATCAGCAAATTAAAACGCGCAGAAGAGTGTTGAATTATTTTAGTGATGTCGTCAATAAATATCAGGAAGAGATAGGGACCAATATTTGAACCCTGGGGGACACCAGATTTTGCTAAAATAAGATTGGACTTTTCACCAGCTATTTCGATAAATAGGTATCTCTTCGTTAAGTAAGATTGAAACCATTTGACGAACATTGATGAAAAACCAAACTTGTCAAGTTTAATCAATATCTGGCGATGTTGAATGGAGTCAAAAGCTTTACTGAAGTCAGTGTATATGGTGTCAATTTGGTGATGATTTTCTAAAGCTTTAGTAGTAATGCTAGTAAACTCAACTAGGTTCGTGGTAGTTGATCTGCCAGGCATAAATCCATGTTGATGAAATGATAGATGGCTTAAAACTGTTTTCTTGAAGGAATTGCAGACTAATATTTCAAATAATTTAAGTAAAATTGAAGTGGTTGCAATTCCACGATAGCAGAAAATTTCATTTCTTTTACCAGATTTGAATATCGGCGTGAGTCTCGAAATTTTCCATTTATCAGGGAAAATTCCGGTTTGCAATGATTTATTAAAGACGAATTTTAAAGGCTTGCAAACTACATCAGCCAATAATTTAATGATGGATGAAGGGATAGAATCAGGTCCACAGCCCCCTCCTAGTGATTTAATTTCAGATAGTATCTCCTCTTCAGAAAAAGTTGGGATATGTATTGAACAATTTGCGTAGCTTGGAGGATGATTATTACAAGGTGAATTATCAGGACTGTAAATTGTTTGGAAAAATGATGAGAACAGGTTTGCTATTTCTTTGGGTTCTGATGCACATGATCTATCCAGATGCATAGTGGCCGGATATCCTTTAGTTTTCCTCTTGTCGCTGAAAAAATTCCAGAAATATTTGGGATCACTTTTAATATTATTTTGAACTTTAATTATGTATTTCTTGAAACAATCATCATAGTACGAATTGAATTGTTCCTTAGTTGTAATAAATTTTTGTTTATCTTCGTCTGAATAGGTACGTCTTTTTTTTATACGCATGGTCTTTTCTATTTTTCAAATTGATTAATTTATCATCGTACCATGGCTGATTGATGTAGTTTTTGTTAGCGGTATAAACTGATCGAATCCATTGAATAATATATCATAGAAATTGTTAATATTTGTGTTAATATCAGTTAATGTGCCATTTTACACTGGCACTCTTGCGTGTGACTCAAACCGGTTTTTTCCTCGTCTCTTACTTCTTTTGTCTATAAACTAATTTTGGAGTGGGGATTTCTCGACGCACAACTTTCGACAAAAATTATTTTGTACTCTTGTGTGAGTTTCGCACTAATACATACAAAAAGCAATAAAAATATTTTATGAGGTTCAAAATTTTTTTATTATTTTCGACTCAACATTTTAATTTTGCATTTTGAAGAGTGCAGTTGAAATAGAAAAATATTGTCACGAATCACAGATGTCACCTGTGATAGTCAAGAAGAAAATTATAGCAGTAGGGATTACCCTGTAACCAAATGTTTACACATACAAAAAGAATAAAAACAAAGAATGAAATAGGCGGAGCGAACAAAATACGAGAAGAACATTCGCGAAGTGTAGAGAAAAAAATAATGGAATATTCTACAAGTATTTGTGTCGTATAAATACGTGTAGACATTTGAGTTACGAAACAGTTCAATTTTGAATTTTGAAGTGTTAATATCGGGAAGTGAAAATAATAGTGAAAGTGAAGTGTTAAAATAATAGTAGTGATAAATATTGTGTAAAATAATAGTGAAAATAAATATTAGTGAATTATTTGTGAAATATTTGTGTAATATTTGTGGAAAATAAATTTAATTGAAATTTAATCTTTGCGAGTTTAATATTCACAATCCAGTGATCGAACCGGATAAATTATTAGAATAACCACTCGGCGAAATCGTAACAATTGGTGACAGCGGTGGGATTGTGAATAACCAAAATGAAATTAATGGACTTAAAAGTGGCAGATTTGAAGAAGGAGTTGGGGCTACGGAATCTACCAACTGTGGGCAACCGAAATGAGTTGCAGTTAAGACTCCGTACTGCTTTGTTGGATGAACATGTTGACCCGGATCAAAATGAATTTAATTTTGGGGCACCGGATTCAACCGAGGTGCAAGCGATTGAACTGACTACAGAGTCAACGACCAGAGCGGAAGACGAGAATGTCACCGTACGGGAAACCACTCCAACAACACCAGGAGCGTTCGACATGGGGCAATTAATGGCCGCAATGCAGCAAATGATCGGTGGGTTAAAAACCGATATGATTACCAGCCAAGACCAAATGAAGAGCGATATAAAGGAGCAGATGCGAGCCGATCAAGAAAGATTGTTGGCGGAACAGGAGGTCATGAGAACCGGTCAAGAGAACATCATCGAACGGTTGGAGCAGCAAGAAAAATGTGTCAACGAGAAGTTTCGAGAGCTTTCCGTTACGTTGGACACAAAAGTCGATACCATCAAAATGGAAATGGATCACAAATTAGATCAACAAATCGAGGTGACCGATCAACGATTCCAGAAACTTGAAAAGGAGCTGATGGATCTCAAAACCAACGGCAGCGCTCAAATTGCTCGACCAACCAGCTCGATTAAATTGAAGCCACCAACATTTGACGGAACCACACCATTCAACATCTTCAAACTCCAGTTTGAAATGGCGGCCACAAGGAACGGTTGGTGTGAAGAGGATCGGGTAGCAGCATTAATTGTGGCGTTAAAGGGAAGTGCTGTGGAACTACTCCAAATCGTGCCGGAATACGAACGAGAGGATTACGGCAAAATCATGTTGGCTCTGGAGCGCAAATACGGAGGTGACCACCGACGTGAGCTACATCGGATGGAGTTGAAGGGACGATGTCAGCGGGTTGGAGAGACGCTCCAGGAGTATGCGGCTGATATAGAGCGGTTAGTGCACCTCGCCCACTACAACATGGCAGGAGAATACACAGAGCGGATCAAGATCGACGCTTTCACCGATGGTATACGGGATCCGGATACGAGACGTGCTGTTGTATTGTCTCCAAAATCATCGTTCGCGGAAACCATCGCGTGTGCATTAACCAACGAGACTGCAAACAACATCATCAAACCAGCAGTCAAGGTACGTCGTGTGGAAGTGGAACCAGCAATCAGTCACAAACAGGGCAATAACATCAAACCAGCAGATAACTGGCGGACTACGAGATTCCGGGATGGGACTAGTAAAATCAGATGTTGGGTTTGTGACAAAATAGGACACATCTCGCGGGAATGCTGGGAGATAAGGCGCAAACGGGCGAGAACACCATCGCCGATGTACCGACGGCCACCGGAGGAAAGAAAAGCAGCAGCCGTGGAGGAACGCCCAACAACAACGAAGGCGTTAAACGAGTAAGAGTCAGCTTTGAGGAGCAAAAGCTGACTCCCACAACCAAATGCTCCATAACCTTCATCCCCATTTCCAGATTGGCAAAAGGTGGCGATAGCTTGATGGTGCGAGGCGAAGTAGAGGGACGATCCAGTTTAATAACGTTAGACACTGGAGCAACGAGAACGATTGTGCGGCCGGATTTTATCACGAATGGAGTTCGACCTATGGAAGGATTCAAGGTACAAACGGCGACAGGCGACAGTGCGGCTATCAAAGGAAAGAAGGAGGTTACAATACGAATCGGGAACAACAGTTTTCGACATGAAGTTCTGGTTGCGGATATTGTGGATGAGGTCATCCTGGGAATGGACTTCATGAAGCGAAATGGATTCGTATTGGATGTCGGACGAGGAACATTGAGCTACGGTAATGTCGAACTGCCTTTGCAACTGAACAACGGGAAGGAGCCAGTCGTAAGGAGGATAACATTGGATCATCGGACGAAGCTACCACCACATTCGGAAACGGTTGTTTGGGGGAAATTGGATGGAGGTCCTGGAACACAAGGGTTGTGGGTTGTGGAAGCCAACAGTGACGAGCTACAAACCAAAGAAATTATCATCGGAAAAGCTTTGGTTAAACCGGATTGTGACTTCAGAGTTCCGATTCTTAATTTATCGGATATGACAAAAACAATCAAAAAAGGAACTATCATCGGCCGAGGTGAGGAAGTATCCACCATTATAAAATGCGAGGAGACGAATCCGTGTGTAAACGCCAAGGATCAACGACAACCGAAAATAACGGAGAAACTAACACAGAAATTGACGGAAAACAATTAACATCTGAAGAAAAGCAAGCCGCAAAGAAGTTGCTCCAGAAATATATGTCCATTTTCTGTAGTGCACCGGAAGATAATGGCAGAACAAATATGGTTAAACACCGGATCGACACAGGAACATCAACACCTATTCGACAAGCGCCAAGAAGATTACCATTGGCTAAACAAGCAGAAGTGGATAAGATGGTAACTGATATGCAAACATCGGGAGTAATTGAGCAGTCAACGAGTCCATGGAGTTCACCAGTAGTATTGGTGGAGAAAAAGGATGGAAGCATGCGATTCTGCGTTGATTATCGGAAGCTCAACACAGTTACCAAGAAGGATAGTTACCCATTACCAAGGATCGACGACACACTGGATACATTGGCAGGAGCACGGATGTTTTCAACATTGGATTTGCAGAGCGGTTATTGGCAAGTAGAGGTCGCAGACGAAGATAAGGAAAAGACAGCGTTCAGTGTGGGCAATGGATTATGGCAATTCAATGTCATGCCATTTGGACTTTGTAACGCCCCTGCGACTTTCGAACGGCTAATGGAACGCGTACTAAAAGGACTCCACTGGAAAACATGCCTGGTTTATTTGGACGACATCATCGTTATGGGGAAGGACTTTAACGAGCACCTACGTAATCTAGAGGAAGTATTCGAAAGAATCCAAGCAGCTGGATTGAAGTTAAGTCCGAAGAAATGTGTATTGTTCCGGGATGAAGTCAAATATTTGGGACACAAAATAACAACAAGCGGCATTCATACAGATGAAGACAAGATCTCCGCCGTAAAGGATTGGCCAAGACCGCAGAATTTACATGAACTAAGGAGTTTCATCGGACTATGCACATATTATCGACGATTTGTGCCAGGATTTGCCAACATCGCAAGGAATTTACACGAGCTGACACAGAAGAACAAGCCGTTCCAATGGAGTGATGAACACGAGGAAGCGTTCAATGAACTGAAGCAGCGATTATGTACAGCACCATTGCTTTCGTATCCGGTTCCGAATAAACGTTTTATTTTGGATACGGATGCAAGCAATTATGGCTTGGGAGGAGTGTTGTCACAGGAAATCGATGGGCAGGAACGTGTCATCGCATATTATTCAAAGATCTTATCGAAGCCAGAACGGAACTACTGTGTAACAAGAAGAGAATTGTTGGCCATAGTGAAATGTGTGGAACATTTCAGGAAATACCTTTATGGCCAATCATTTCTGCTAAGAACGGATCATGGCGCCTTGACATGGCTACTTCAGTTTAAAAATCCCGAAGGACAAGTAGCACGGTGGATTGAGCGATTGGGGAGTTTTGTTTACGAAATCCAACATCGGAAAGGGAGCGCTCATGGAAATGCGGATGCATTGTCAAGACGACCATGTAGAGTGGATTGTAAACATTGCGGACGGGTAGAAAACAAGGAAAACATCGTCGATATCAGACTAATGAAAGTGTTGCCAGCTGATGAATGGACCAACGATGTTATCTCCAAAGAGCAACGGGAAGATCCAGATTTGGCATTGATTATCAAATTCATGGAGGAGGAACGTCGTCCCACATGGAGCGATATTGCAGATAAAGGCCCAGCTATCAAGGCTTACTGGGCCCAATGGGATAGTTTAGCCATGGAAGACGGCTGCTTAAAACGAACATGGGAAAGCTCCGATGGCAAAACAAAGCAATCGCTAGTGGTGGTACCGAAGATCAGGATGGCAGAAATATTGGAGGAATACCACGGAGGAACAAGCGGAGGTCACCTAGGAATCAACAAAACGTTAGCCAAGGTACGTGAAAGATTCTACTGGGCAGGATGTAGACAGGCAGTGGCTGAATGGTGTCAAAAGTGTGACCAATGTATGGCAGTGAAAGGACCGGCAAAGAAGAGCCGTGGAGCGATGCAACAATATAATGTGGGAGCACCATTTGAGAGGATTGCCATAGATGTTGCAGGACCATTTCCAACCAGCGATAGTGGCAACAAATATGTATTGGTTATAATGGACTACTTCAGTAAGTGGCCAGAGGTATACCCGATTCCAAATCAGGAAACAACCACAATCGCCAATGCAGTGGTATACAATTGGATAAGCCGTTATGGGATACCAATGGAACTGCATTCCGACCAAGGGCGGAATTTTGAATCGGTTGTCTTCCAGGAGATGTGCCAGTTACTGGGAATTAATAAAACGCGGACAACGCCTTTCCACCCACAGTCTGATGGCATGGTGGAGCGTTTCAATGCTACATTGGAGGAGTTTATAGCCAAAACAGTGGATAAAAACCAGCGGAATTGGGATCAAGGTATTCCATATTTCTTAATGGCTTATCGATCGGCGGTGCATAATACAACAGGAGTAACACCAGTGACAATACTTTTTGGCAACAATTTAAGACTACCAGGCGATCTCAAGTTCGGAGCGGTCCCATCATCAGCAAAATGTGGACAAGCATATGTGGACAACTTGAAAGAGGAGATCAACAACATACACGGATTTGTCAGAGAGAGGATCAGATTGTCAAGTGATAAAACAAAGGCTCGGTATGATGTACGAGCGAACAATAAAGGATTTGACGAGGGACAATTGGTATGGCTTCACAACCCACAACGTAAGAAAGGGTTATCGCAGAAATTACAACCTGGATGGGAGGGACCGTACAAGGTCATAACAAGAATAAATGATGTGATCTATAGGATCCAAAGAGGAGTACGAGGAAAACCCAAGGTTGTACACCTGGATAGACTGGCGTTCTATAGAGGAAGAGATCTGGATCCTGTTCGGGACGAACAGGTTTGGGCGGAGGGTAGTGTCACGAATCACAGATGTCACCTGTGATAGTCAAGAAGAAAATTATAGCAGTAGGGATTACCCTGTAATCAAATGTTTACACATACAAAAAGAATAAAAACAAAGAATGAAATAGGCGGAGCGAACAAAATACGAGAAGAACATTCGCGAAGTGTAGAGAAAAAAATAATGGAATATTCTACAAGTATTTGTGTCGTATAAATACGTGTAGACATTTGAGTTACGAAACAGTTCAATTTTGAATTTTGAAGTGTTAATATCGGGAAGTGAAAATAATAGTGAAAGTGAAGTGTTAAAATAATAGTAGTGATAAATATTGTGTAAAATAATAGTGAAAATAAATATTAGTGAATTATTTGTGAAATATTTATGTAATATTTGTGGGAAATAAATTTAATTGAAATTTAATCTTTGCGAGTTTAATATTCACAATCCAGTGATCGAACCGGATAAATTATTAGAATAACCACTCGGCGAAATCGTAACAATATGGTTATGTATGACGATATTTGTTTTACAGATGAGGAAATTTATTACAGATGACGATTTGTTTTTACAGAAAATAAATATAAAATATATTAATTCGTAAAAAATATAATTCTTGTATGTTAGTTTGATAAATTGTAATTTATTTATTATATTTATTTATATAAATTGTAATTTATTTATTTATTATTGTAATGGAATTCATTGTCTTATTATAATATTTTTTTTTAATAAAAAAATATTATACATATATCGATGATGTTTCTAAAAATAACGTAAAACGTTGGAATGATGAAAATATATAAATACATTTATAATGTAAATATATTGTCACGAATCACAGATGTCACCTGTGATAATTAAAAAGAAAATTATAACAGTAGGGATTACCCTGTAACCAAATGTTTACACATACGAACAAAGTAAAAAGAAATAATGAAATAGGCGGAGCGAACGAAATACGACGCAACGAAAATTCGAGAAGTGTAGAGAAGCAAAATCATGGAATGTTCTACAAGCCTTTGCGTCGTATAAATACGTGTAGACATTTGAGTTACGAGACAGTTCAATTTTGAATTTCGAAGTGTTAATATCGGGAAGTGATAAAAAGTGAAGTGTTAAAATAATAGTAGTGATAAATAATTGTGGAAAATAATAGTGAAAATAAATATTAGTGAATTATTTGTGAAATATTTGTGTAATTTTTGTGAGAAATAAATTTAATTGAAATTTAATCTTTGCGAGTTTAATATTCACAATCCAGTGATCGAACCGGAAAAATTATTTAAATAACCACTCGGCGAAATCGTAACAATATAATGGATTATATAAAAAATATACATGCTCCTATAAAATGAAAAAAATTCGTGTTAAAATTGTTTTTTCGCCATTTGGTTATACGATGTTCGCTCGATCAAGTATTAATTTATAATGAAATATTTTCCACACACACATAGACAAATATGGAAAAAAAACTCTGCCGCACGAAAAAGCGAAATTGACGAGAGAGTGCCAGTGTAAAATGGCACAATCCATCAATTTCCATGCGTGTGAAGTTTTCTACAAATTTTTCTACAGATATACGTATATTGGAATTTGTGTGATCCTATTCGATTCTGATTGATTGCGTTAGCATTGGTGCAGAAAGTACACTGTTATGAAATTAATTTTTTTTAATTCAATATACATGTTTTCCAAATAAAAAAATATGTTTTCGAACTATATGAATTATTATTAAAATATTTTAATAAAAATAACATAATAAAAAATTTAAATAAAGTAAGCAACATAAAATTGATATAATTGATATATTAAATAGGATTCCAATTGATCAAAGAAACAAACCGCCAAAGAAACCAACCTGAAATAAATCATATAAATAATATCAATAAGAATTAGTACTTAATCAACTTAAATCCAATTAGAAATTGTGAACGAGTATTCAAACAAAATTTTTTATTAATTGAATTAAAATCTAATTTACCATGTTTATAAATTATTCCTGGGATTGGGAAACACAACTTACACTAAAAAGATAGGGAATTTAATCACCTATTTGATGTATTAAACGAAACTAAGTCCAAATCTCTAACATTGGCCGATAATGGCCTTCAAACAGTTTGAGTCGAAATTGTAGTTGAACGAATAAAATTTGGGGTCAATTTGCTACGGGGGTTGGAGACCACCACTTATGCTCATTAGATGAGGAACTTAATCACCTATTTGATAGAATATTCAATTTTAATACGTGGTTTTTAATATGCATGTCTATTGGATGTCTTAGGTTATAATCATACCTATTAGATCTTTCTAATAAGATATTTTATTTTGTTTCATTTTATCCAATACTCAAACCTATTTTGTTTTATAATTTTAGTACTGAGTAAATAAATTTGTTAGATCATCTTCCGCTACAAAATATTTGTTTTTATTTTAGCTAGATGTCACGCAGATCTTTGTCATATTGTCACGAATCACAGATGTCACCTGTGATAATTAAGAAGAAAATTATAGCAGTAGGGATTACCCTGTAACCAAATGTTTACACATACGTACAGAATAAAAACAAATAATGAAATAGGCGGAGAGAACAAAATACCACGAAGAACATTCGCGAAGTGTAGAGAAGAAAAATAATGGAATGTTCTACAAGTATTTGTGGCGTATAAATACGTGTAGACATTTGAGTTACGAGACAGTTCAATTTTGAATTTCGAAGTGTTAATATCGGGAAGTGATAA
Organism: Tipula lateralis; assembly: GCA_963932295.1. Taxonomy (NCBI): domain Eukaryota; kingdom Metazoa; phylum Arthropoda; class Insecta; order Diptera; family Tipulidae; genus Tipula; species Tipula lateralis. The sequence goes on along the minus strand of CAWVQQ010000340.1, from coordinate 28,265 downwards.
AAAGTGAAGTGTTAAAATAATAGTAGTGATAAATATTGTGTAAAATAATAGTGAAAATAAATATTTGTGAAATATTTGTGAAATTTTTGTGGGAAATAAATTTAATTGAAATTTAATCTTTGCGAGTTTAATATTCACAATCCAGTGATCGAACCGGATAAATTATTAGAACAACCACTCGGCGAAATCCTAACAATTGGTGACAGCGGTGGGATTGTGAATATCCAAAATAGAATTAATGGACTTAAAAGTGGCAGATTTGAAGAAGGAGTTGGGGCTACGGAATCTACCAACTGTGGGCAACCGAAACGAGTTGCAGTTGAGACTCCGTACAGCTTTGTTGGATGATAATGTTGACATAGATCATCAACATGAGTTTTATTTTGGGGCACCGGATTCAACCGAAATGCGGTTGAAGTGACAACGGAATCAACGACCAGAACAGAAGATCAGAATGTAGTCATTAAAGAAACTACTCCAACAACATCAGGAGCAGGGATGGGCACTTTACATGTAAAAAACGTTATTTACATTTTTATTGTAAATAACGTAAATTACAGTAAAAAACGTGTAATTTACATAAAATATGTAAAAAACGTGAAAACTCTGACAAATAACTGGAAATAGTGTATAAATGTAACAAATATTTGTTTGTAAGGGTTATATACATCATAAATATCAATCAAACCGCTCATTTAGACGGTCAATCATAATTATTTTAAACTTTTAGTTATCTACAAATTCTAGATAAAGTTCATTTATGTATCTACACTGCCATCTGTGTTCAAATTTAGAATACAGATATTACCAATGCTAATACATACTTACATTTTTTTTATCAAAACGATATCAAACATTTTTGACATATTAATTTGTTTTTGTTTTATTTGTATCGTTACACAGTAAATTTTTACAATAATGAAATTATTAGTTATTAGTTATTTAAATTATATAATAGATAGCGCCCTTATCATGAAAAAGTCGTTATTTACATTACGTAATGTAAAAAATAACGTGTGTAATTTACATGTTAATTACATGTAAATAACTGTGTAAATTACATCGTGTAATTTACGCGCCCAACCCTGATCAGGAGCGTTTGATATGGGGCAATTGATGGCCGCAATGCAACATATGATTGGAGGTCTTAAAACTGAAATAGTTTCCGTTCAAGAGCAGATGATCGTTGGGCTAAAAACCGATATGATTACCGGCCAAGATCAAATGAAGAGTGACTTAAAGGAGCAGATGAGAGTCGATCAGGAAAGATTGTTGGCTGAACAGGAGATAACAAGAGCTGAACAAGAAAAATTTTAACTGGACAGCAGCAAATTCTGGAACGAATGGAGCAACTGGAAAAGTTTCAACACGATTTAATGGAGGATGTCAATGAAAAATTGGACACAGTTAAACAGGAAATGGGAGAACAAATCGTGGTGACCGCTCAACGATTCCAGAAGCTGGAGAAAGAACTGATGGATTTAAAAACCAACGGTGGCGCTCCAATTGCTCGACCAATCAGCTCAATAAAATTGAAGCCACCAACATGCGACGGAACCACACCATTCAACATCTTCAAACTCCAGTTTGAAATGGCGGCCACAAGGAATGGTTGGTGTGAGGAGGATCGAGTGGCAGCATTAATTGTGGCGTTAAAATGAAGTGCTGCGGAACTTCTGCAAATCGTGCCGGAATACGAACGGGAAGACTACGGCAAAATCATGTTGGCGTTGGAGCGTAAATATAGAGGAGACTATCGACTGTAGGGAGCTACATCGTATGGATTTGAAGGGACGATGTCAGCGGGTTGGAGAGACGCTCCAGGAGTATGCGGCTGATATAGGGCGGTTAGTGCACCTCGCCCACTACAACATGGCAGGAGAATACACAGAGCGGATCAAGATCGACGCTTTCACCGATGGTATACGGGATCCGGATACGAGACGTGCAGTCGTATTGTCTCCAAAAGCAACGTTTGCGGAAACCATCGCGTGTGCACTAACCAATGAGACTGCAAACAACATCATCAAACCAGCAGTCAAGGTACGCCGTGTGGAAGTGGAACCAGCAATCAGTCACAAACAGGGAAATAACATCAAACCAGCAGATAACTCTCGGTCAACGAAATTCCGGGATGGAAATAGTAAAATCAGATGTTGGGTTTGTGACAAAATAGGACACATCTCAAGGGAATGCCGGGAGATAAGGCGCAAACGGGCGAGAACACCATCGCCGATGTACCGAAGGCCACCGGACGAAAGAAAAGCAGCAGCCGTGGAGAAACGCCAAACAACAACGACGGCGTTAAAAGAATAAGAGTGAGCTTTGAGGAGCAAAAGCTGACTCCCACAACCAAATGCTCCATAACCTTCATCCCCATTTCCAGATTGGCAAAAGGTGGTGATAGCATGTTGCGAGGCGAAATAGAGGGACGATCCAATATGATAACGTTGGACACTGGAGCAACGAGAACGATTGTGCGGCCAGATTTTATCACGGATGGAGTTCGACCAATGGAAGGGTTCAAGTTACAAACGGCGACAGGCGACAGTGCGGCTATCAAAGGAAAGAAGGAGGTTACAATACGAATCGGGAACAACAGTTTTCGACATGAAGTTCTGGTTGCGGATATTGTGGATGAGGTCATCCTGGGAATGGACTTCATGAAGCGAAATGGATTCGTATTGGATGTCGGACGGGGAACATTGAGCTACGGTAATGTCGAACTGCCTTTGCAACTGAACAACGGGAAGGAGCCAATCGTAAGGAGGATAACATTGGATCATCGGACGAAGCTACCACCACATTCGGAAACGGTTGTTTGGGGGAAATTGGATGGAGGTCCTGGAACACAAGGGTTGTGGGTTGTGGAAGCCAACAGTGACGAGATACAAACCAAAGAAATTATCATTGGGAAAGCTTTGGTTAAGCCGGATTGTGACTTTAGAGTTCCGATAAGGGCTCTTAATTTATCGGATGTGACAAAAACAATCAAAAAGGGAACTATCATCGGCCGAGGTGAGGAAGTATCCACCATTATAAAATGCGAGGAGGCGAATCCGTGTGTAAAGGCCTAGGACCATCGACAACGGAAAATAACGGAGGAACTAACACAGAAATGGACGAAACAATTAACACCAAAAGAAAAACAAGCAGCAAAGGAGTTGCTTCAAAAATATATGTCCATTTTCTGTGGTGCACCGGAAGGTAATGGCAGAACAAATATGGTTAAACACCGGATCGACACAGGAACATCAACACCTATTCGACAAGCGCCAAGAAGATTACCATTGGCTAAACAAGCAGAAGTGGATAAGAGGGTAACTGATATGCAAACATCGGGAGTAATTGAGCAGTCAACGAGTCCATGGAGTTCACCAGTAGTATTGGTGGAAAAGAAGGATGGAAGCATAAGATTCTGCGTTGATTATCGGAAGCTCAACACAGTTACCAAAAAGGATAGTTACCCATTACCAAGGATCGACGACACACTGGATACATTGGCAGGAGCACGGATGTTTTCAACATTGGATTTGCAGAGCGGCTATTGGCAAGTGGAGGTCGCTGACGAATATAAGGAAAAGACAGCGTTCAGTGTGGGCAATGGATTATGGCAATTCAATGTCATGCCATTTGGACTTTGTAACACCCCAGCGACCTTCGAACGGCTAATGGAACGTGAACTTAAAGGACTCCACTGGAAAACATGCCTGGTATATTTGGACGACATCATTGTTATGGGCAAGGACTTCAATGAACATCTACAAAACCTGGAGGAAGTATTCGAAAGAATCCAATCAGCAGGATTGAAGTTGAGTCCGAAGAAATGCGTATTGTTCCGGGATGAAGTGAAATATTTGGGACACAAAATAACAACAAGTGGCATTCATACAGATGAAGACAAGATCTCCGCCTTAAAGGATTGGCCAAGACCTCAGAAGTTACATGAACTAAGGAGTTTCATCGGACTATGCACATATTATCGACGATTTGTGCCAGGATTTGCCAACCTGTGATGGGCACTTTACATGTAAAAAACGATATTTACATTTTTATGTAAATAACGTAAATTACAGTAAAAAACGTGTAATTTACATAAAAATATGTAAAAAACGTGAAAACTCTGAAAAATAACTGGAAATAGTGTATAAATGTAACAAATATTTGTTTATAAGAGTTTACGCATCATAAATATCAATCAAACCGTTCATTTAGACGGTCAATCATAATTATTTTAGACTTTTAGTTATCTAGAAATTCTAGGCAAAGTTCATTTATATATCTACACTGCCATCTGTGTTCAAATTTAAAATACAGATATTACCAATGCTAATACATACTTACGTTTTTTTATCAAAACGATATCAAAAATTTTTGACATATTAATTTGTTTTTGTTTTATTTGTAACGTTACACAGTCAATTTTCACAATAATTAAATTATTAGTTATTAGTTATTTAATTATATAATAGATAGCGCCTTTGTCATGAAAAAGTCGTTATTTACATTACGTTATGTAAAAAATAAGTTGTGTAATTTACATGTCAATTACATGTAAATAACTGTGTAAACTACATCGTGTAATTTACGCGTCCAACACTGTTGCCAACATCGCAAGAAGTTTACACGAGCTAACACAGAAGAACAAGCCGTTCCAATGGAGTGATGAACACGAGGAAGCGTTCAATGAACTGAAGCAGCGATTATGTACAGCACCATTGCTTTCGTATCCGGTTCCGAATAAACGATTTATTTTGGATACGGATGCAAGCAATTATGGCTTGGGAGGTGTTGTCACTGGAAATCGAGGGACAGGAACGTGTCATCGCATATTATTCAAAGATCTTATCGAAGCCAGAACGGAACTACTGTGTAACAAGAAGAGAATTGTTGGCCATAGTGAAATGTGTGGAAAATTTCCGGAAATACCTTAATGGCCAATCATTTCTATTAAGAACGGATCATGGCGCCTTGACATGGCTACTTCAATTTAAAAATTCAGAAGGACAAGTAGCACGGTGGATTGAGCGATTGGGGAGTTTTGTCTACGAAATTCAACATAGGAAAGGAAGCGCTCATGGAAATGCGGGTGCGTTGTCAAGATGACCATGTAGTGACCATGTAGAGTGGATTGTAAACATTGCGGCTGGGTAGAAAGCAAGGAAAACATCGTCGATATCAGAGTAGGTTAATATTGTGATTGTAAATAAATAAATACATTCGATCATCGAAAGTTGATTGCACAACATTACAATTTTCGCTGTGATCACAATTTATTGAACTGTGAATTAATATATTGGTAAATAAAGTGAATTCTATAATTTTAAGTTTAATTAATAACATTATTTAGAAGGTAAGTTTTAGTAGTTATATTGTAGTTAATAGTAGAACAGAAATAGAAGAACACCCGAAATACACAAAACAAAAGGGAAAGTAGTACCAACTACTTAACCCGACCATACTCCACACGTCACTCAACAGACACAGACTCTAATGATGAAGAATTAAACAAAAAAATCAGACTATCAAATGACGACAATAACAATCTAAAAACTAATAAAAACCCTATAAACAAAAATATAATATTAACAAATCAAAAAAACATTAACATTGCACGGAATCTAAACCCTGAATCCGAAGAATCAGAAAAAACAGAATCCTCAATAATAGAAAGATATAATTACATAGACAGTGGGAAAAGAATTATCAGCAAAATGCCAGAACAAGTAATCACAAATGAAAGCTCCTACGAACCCAATAGATACAACAGACAGGATACAGGCCCATACAAAGTGATAATAACAAAAGAAAACATGAATATGATCAGTCTAGGCAAAGCTCTAAAAATAAACAATTTTAAGAATATAGAAAACGTGGAACAAATTAGCAAGAACATGGCTTGAATCATGTTCAAAACGGCCCAGGACGCAAAAAGCTGTGTTGAATCTACTAAATTCAAAACCATCGACCAGTATAATGCTTTTATCCCAAACAACTTTTACAACACAATTGGAGTTATAAAAAACGTACCCACCAGTCTCACAATAAAAGAAATTGAAGAAAATTTGAAATCAAACGTAACAATAAACAAAATTGAGAGAATGACTAAATGGGACGAAAAAGCAAAAAGCGCCACTAACATGGAACTAGTCAAAATATATTTCAAATCAAACAAATTACCATATAATGTTGTGTTATACGATAACATCCTATTACGGGTTCAATTTTACATCCCCAATCCAACTCATTGTAAAAAATGTTTAAATTATGGACCTACTATCAGTAAATGCAGGTCCAAGGATAACACCAGATGTCCTACATGCGCAAAGGTAGAAGAAACGGTCCATAAATGCGATTTCAAAGAAAGTTGCAAATTCTGTGGAGAAGGGCACAGGACCAACAACAAAAACTGCAGAGAAAGACAAAGACAAAAAAAAATATACGAACACATGACTATCCACAAAACAACTTTCAATGAAGCCAAAGGACAGTTATTTGGAAATCCCCAAAGAACTAAAATCAACTTAGACTGCTCAGTTTATAATAACCTCAACCTATCCATGGACACCTGGCCTGTAATAAATAGAAACAAGCTAGAGCATAAAATTAAAATCCTCACAAACTTGGTAGACACACTTAAACAATAACTACCATAGAATAGAAACATTAAAGGTCAACATAAAATACAAACAACTGGACCTAAACATAATAACATTCTACAATAACTCAAATAGAAACCCGGACGATGTAGCCAGAGAATTTGAAAACATCCTTATTCAAAACACTAAAAAGGAAACTATACTAGCAGGAGATATAAACGCTCACAATGCTCTCTGGGATAACCAAATCACTCATAATAAAGACAAACTCGGAGTAAAAATTGCTGAAATTATAACCAATAGCAACTTTCAAATCCTCAACGATGGATCTTATACTAGAATAGACACATTTAGACACAAGACAACAGCAATAGATATCACCCTATGCACTCCAAACATACACAACAAATTGACATGGAGAGTTTCACCGGACAATTTAGGAAGTGATCACTTCCCCATCTATATAGAATATATTCTAAATGAAAAATACACCAAACAAATCACAAATTGGTCAAAAATTATAAAAGACATAAACAACACACCAGCAAACTCTATTAAAAATATCGAAGAATCAATAGAAGAAATTATCAAACGCAACACAATACAAGTCACTAGAAAACAAAAATTCACTCCAAAACCGTGGTGGAATAAATATCTACAAAACTTATGGGATATTAAAACAGAAAAACAAAAAATTTATAACAGAAACAAAACACTATACACAGCAATAGAGTTAAGAAAAAACATACAAAAGCTAAAGCTGGAAATCAAAAAAGCCAAAACCGAGAGCTGGAGAACATTTTTAACCAACATAAATCAAAGATCCAACATAAAGGACATTTGGAACAATATCAATAAAATAAAAAACAAAAAGCAATCAAACTACAGAATTTTAGATGACCAACACCAAGCCAAACTATTCTTAAATATTAACTTCCCAGCGTCAATAGAATCCAACTCCTTTCTTCAGCACATAAACACTTATATAAACCCGACAGAATTCAATACTCTAGAAATCGAACAAACACTAAACAAAACCAAAAACACTGCTCCAGGGACAAACAACATCAGCTATAAACTTATAAAAGAAATAATAAGTATCAACCCACAATTTATTGAAAATATCAGAAATCATTTCAACAATATATGGACAAAACAAGAATACCCAAACAATTGGAAAAAGGCTATCTCCATAGCTATAAAAAAACCAGGAAAGGATGAACGAGACATAACAAATTACAGACCCATATGCCTTCTACCCACATTTTCTAAAATCTTCAACAAACTCATATTACACAGAATAATTGACCACATCAGCAAAAACAACATACTACACGAGAATAATTTTGGGTTCCAAAAAAACAAAAATATAATGGACTATTTCACAGAAATGCTTAACCATCTAAACAGTGAAAAGGGAAAGAACAACAAAATAGTTATCATTAATTTAGATATTCACAAGGCCTTTGACAATGTAAACAAAACAATACTTATAGAAATTATGCAACATGACAAATTCACACCTCCGATTATAAAATGAATCTATAACTTCCTAACAAACAGAAACATCTTTGTAAAAAATAAACTTGAAACAATTACACAGAGTACCAACATGGGAACCCCTCATGGCAGCTGTCTGAGCCCCACCCTCTTCAACATCTATACCACTAGCCTCCATGAAATAAACAATATTAATAGAAAAATCTTCCAATTTGCAGACGACTTATGTATAATAATAACTGGTAAAAATCATGAAGAACTACAATATAACATCAACAAAGCAACAAACAAACTTACACAAAAATTAGACATTCTTAAATTACAAATCAACACTAACAAAACACATTACTTAAGAATGTTTACAAATAAAAATAACAACAATACATTGAATCTTCATATAAACAACACACAAATATCCGAAAAAAAGGAAACAAAACTATTGGGAATTACCATAAACAATAGATTTCTTCTCACAAACCATTATAAAAACATTAAGTCAGACACTCAAAAATCTATAAATCTATTAAAAACAATCACACACAGGCAAGGAGGAGCCCACCCCACGACTATGTACTACATATATAAAGCTATATTAAAACCGAAACTGGAATATGCATACATAATTACCGAAGACAACAACAAAACAGCTCATAACATCTGTCAAAGCATAAAAAACAGCGCCATTAGAACTTGCTTAGGTCTAACAAGAACTACACCTACACCTGCCCTATTATCGGAGGCCTCAGAGATGCCTACTGAATTCGACAACAAAATAAAGACTCTAAAATACATAGCCAATCACATCTCCAAAAATACAAAAATAGGCAAGGACATTAAACATCAACATTCACTAACCAAATTAAACGAATATTACCAAAACTACCCTTTTCTACCACTGATCAAACCAGTTCATATTAAAACCACAAATCTAAGCAATCTAAGAGTAATCAAAAAAATAGAAGACATACAAAATATCAACTTATTAAATAATATAGAACTCCAACAAATAACGAAACAAACACTACATAAATACGCTAGCCATGATCAGATATACACAGATGGTTCTATAAAAAAAAGTAAGGCCGGAATAGGAATTTTCATTCATAGTAACAACCTAAAACTTGCCATTCAACTAAAAAACATTACAAACATTAAAACTATAGAAACCATAGCAATCAAAATAGCCGTAACCGTTTAACTTGGGTTTAAATCAAATAATATAGTAATCATCACCGATTCTCAGAGTGCATGCCAATCCATAGTTTCGGCACAAAAGGAAAATACAAACAGACATTTTGAAAACCAGATAATTGACACCGTAGGACACAATAAAAACAAAAATTTTACAATTCAATGGATACCAGGCCATTGCGGAATAATGGGCAATGAAACAGCAGATAAACTGGCAAAAAAAGCTACACAGACATCCACCCACATCCTGGAAAACGAACCAACCCTAACAGACACTATAAATAAAATAAACAACCACATACTATCTGAATGGAAAATAAATTACAACTTTATGACCAACACCATTGGGAAATTCTACAAAAAAATCACCCCATCTCCAAAAACAAAGCTTTGGTTTAAACCATATGATCTTAATACACAAGAAATTAAAAGAATGTGCCGCATTAGAACAGGTCATTCATACAATAAAAAATATAAACATATTATAAAACTAGAAGATTCACCAGACTGCACAAACTGCAACACTATTGAAGACAATGAACAGTAGCGGTCCGTGGGTTTCAAACATGGGTGGGCAAAATTATATAAAACTTCGTGAAAAATTAAATTAAAAATAGAAGTGTTATCGATACAGAACTCTGCCATTAAAATTGTCTATTTCATTGATCAGGGTTCTTTAATTGAATATACTGCTAATTTCTTCAATCATTCGTCCCTCATTGTACTTCTTTAATAAGATTTTACAGTTTTCAGCGTTTAAAAAACATCGTTTTGATATTGCGGTCGACATCGGTATCAAGTTTAGATTTCAAGAGTGCTTTATCCAAAAATGGATATAAATTGGCTATTGTACTTAGCAGCTGGTAAGAAGAGTTTAAAGCATAAAGCTTAATCTTTGTGCAATCTAAAAGTACTGATTACTAAATATTCTGCGTTGCTAAACCTATCGTTAACAAGCTCTCGTATTACGTCATACGCTTCTTTTAAAATAAATTTAATTGTTTAATGGGGAAAAATCTTTCAAACATAATAAACTTTAAATCGTTTAATAATAAAATAAAACCACACGCTTCGCGAATCGTTCTTGTATCCGAAGTTGTGCCGTTCTGAATGGTTGCCATGCAATTTTTTTTATCTCTTCCACTTTTTCATACATTACGTTAATTGTACGACTGGAAATTCCCGAGATGAAATTTGGTCGTGGTAGCTTTTTGTCACAGATTTGCAATAACTTACTTATTTTTTAAGAGATACAACAAAAATGATGATATCCCATATAAATTGGCAAAAAATACGCAGTTCTGATATTTGTTTGGCGCACACGGCCTGAAGGACTAAATTTGAAACATAAAAGTAGACAAAATATACGTTAGGAAAATCCTGTTTTATTATGATTTGCACTCCACCTTTATTTCCACTCATAACTGTAACACCGTCGTAAGTTTGAGCATTATTTTTGTCACTGGTAATATTCTATTTGTACACCTTACCCATTAGCTGAACGATCTTGGATTTCTACAAAAGAAATAAATCTTTAGACGACTTCTCCTGTTTAAATACGTTCTTTAGAAACTAATCAAAATATAAACACAAATTAACTTTTGTTTGAGACATCAGTAGTTTCTGCTTGAATGGAAATGTAAAGAATATCTTGAATTTCTGCATAAACGAAGTCGTTATATACGGTATTGATACATTTGAGAACATCATTTTGAATGTGCTTGAAAATTCCGTTAAAAATTGGAATAGTAGCATAATATGCTTTTAAAGTAACCTAATTTCTGCAAAATGATTCGAATATGGCTCTGAACACTCCCGGTCGATCTGAATCAGTTTTTTCATTATGGCCACATAAGGTCAATTCGCAACTGCCACAAATTTTAACTACTAACCGAGATCATATTGAAAATCTACCATGGTATTTGGTTTAATAAAATCGTAAAGCTGAGAGAAGAATAATGCATATTAATACTCAAATATGTAGCACTTTGCGATTTGCCCAGTGAGAGTTTTTAGACAAAATCAAAATATAAAATGCAAATAGAAGAGGAAATGCATACGTATGTATATTTTTGAGAGAAATAGAGATGAAATGAACCATTTTTTGCATTTTACTTTATGTACTCGTATATGTGTGTATTAGATATATATGCATGTATTACGAATATTTTACTTTAGAACGTTTTAACATGATTTTTTGAACAGGTTACAAACAATATGCGCGTAAATTTAAAACCAATCTTGTGAATCTATGGTAAACGATTCTTAAACTATAATTTGTTTGATCTTGATAGAAGTCTAGTAAATGGTAAAGGTGGGCACTGCCCACCTTGCCCATTATGACGGACCGCGCCTGACAATGAACACATTATCAACCACTGCACATTATATAACACTATCAGAAACAACTACCCTCTCCTTACACAAAAATCCCTAACGGACATACTCATTCACGAAGAAATTTCGGAGTACAAAACTATACTTAAGTTCTTAAATGAAATCAACTACAATATTTAACTACCAAAACTCATCCAATTTCTCTTTTATCTCATAGATTCACTAATATCACCAATAGAAATAATAAGCATTTCAGACTAACACTAACCAAACACTAACATTATAATAATTAACACCTAATAATATCATTGATATTACAACCTAATCAAAACCTAAAGAATTAAATATAATATGAGAATCTCTGATTAAAAAATACGAATAAATATTAAAATAAATAAACCAAATAAATAAAACTCAAAATAATATATTCCAGAAAAGAAGAATTTACACATGACTAATTAATCCTAATAGTAAATTCAAATAGTCATAATTCTACACAACACTACTCATCCAAGCTTCAGACCTTCCAGGAGAAGGCCCTGTAAGAGAAATTGGAGAAACAGGAACAATAGGTCATATGGATAGCAATATCTGACCACAAAAAACTAAAACACAAAAAAAAAAAAAAATAAATAAATAAATAAATAAAACAATATATTTAAATTAATTTAGTTTATGTGAGGTCAATAATAATTTATAACACCTTATGTGATATAAATTTAATAGTTAATTGTGATAATATTATGTACAAGACAAAAAAAGCAAAATCGAAAAGTATTTGGTTATGTTACATTCCAGTACGATTCAAAATTGCAAATGATTGATATTATCTGTGCAATTTAGACAACGAATCACAATTATCATGAGTGTTTGTAATTGTTATCTATTATTAACGTCATACTGTGATTGTGCCAATATATTTTATAAGCTAGTTGTGTGAAATCTGGATAAGTATATATATATACAGGGTGTCCCCGATTGGGATGCTGATCCGTTACGGGCTGATTCCTTGGTTCATTTCATGAAAAAAATCGTATGGCAGGGGGAGGTCAATTTTTGATATTCTTTGAGATACAGCGCGAGTTACGTACTGCAGAGTCCTCCACATCATCATGAGTTACTATAATAATCTATATATTTAACCTAAACCCTAATTAAGATAAGATAATATATTGTAAACAATAATATCACGAGATAATAAATTGTAAACAATAAATAACCAATAGATAAGCATGAATCACATTCTGTACTCATGCAAAGTTAAGATAATAGATTGTAAACAATAAAATATAACCCTTAGATAAGCATGAGTCACATTCTGTACTCATGTAAAGTAAAGCCTAATATAACTACACTATAAATACCAACTAACACTAGATGTAAGATTCAGAATTATTGTGAACGTTAAACCTATAACATAAAGAAATAAATTTGTATTCAAGATATCTTAATAAAATTAATATTTTTTTATTCTTTAAACTTGCTTGAATACGTAATTGGCGCAGTTGATAGCGGATATTTTTTAATATCCAAAATATTCGAAATCGCGAAGTGTTAAAATCAGTGAATAAAAATTAATCACAAGTTTTTATAAAAAAAAAAAAAAAATCAAAAGTGTTTTAAAGTTGTGATACGATTTAGAGTATAAAACTAAACTCATATCGAAGGAATATCGGTAGTAGTGATCGTGTTAACTAAAACAAAAAAAAAAAAAAAAAAAAAAAAGAGTATAGAAAAGTGATTATATCGAACACTGAAAAGAAAAATAGTGAAAGTGTTGAAGCAAAGGAACATTGCAGAAAGGTACACATACACATCGCATCGAATAACACCTACGTTATGAGGTTAACAGCATTGCTAATAGTCATTTGGTAAGTCAATTTTATATATATGTTCGGAAATAGAAAATCCTCCCCTAATCCCCAAAACAGTAGTGCTCACAGTAATTCTCAAACGTTCGCGGCATACGAACATAACTTAGAAGAAACCATCAATTCCAGGGCATATGGAATTGATGATTTAACAGGAAAAATTAATAATATTATATTTCATTAAAAAATAATAATTTCGATAATACCACGGTTTATGGTATAACCGAAGAATTAAATAATAAAAGAATTTTTTATCAAAATAACAGTGATAGTAGTAGTGATAGTGCTAGTGATATAAGTATTAGTAATCAAGATAAAATGACTGACAAATAGATAGCCAAGATCACAGAACTATATAACGCTTTACGTATACCTGATGTAATTAAAGACCTACCAAAATTTAGTGGTAGCAAGCATACATTATATGATTTTATTGAAAATGTTGATGATATCTTGGACAGCTGTAATCAAATTACAGGAAGTGAAAACGGGCCCCGAACATTTCTTAGGGCAATAAGAAACAAAATCATCAGTGAAGCCGATGAAGTTCTAAATATGTATGGGACTCCTCTTGATTGGAGTGCTATTAAGGAAAATTTAATTACTCACTACGCAGACAAGCGTAATGAAACAAGTCTAATTCGAGACCTTCATACTATATATCAAGGTAACGATACAGTTGAAAAGTACTTTTCCCGTATTATTGATATTCAGTCAACAATTATTAACCAGGTAAAATTAAACAACACTAACCCCACCGTAGTTTCTACAAAACAAAATCTATATGAGGAAATGTGTTTAGCCACATTCCTAGCTGGACTAAAAGAACCACTTCGTTCAATGATAAGAGCCATGCAGCCTACAACAATTAATGAAGCGTTCAACCATTGCATTAAAGAACAAAACATGCACTATATAAAAAACAAATCATCGACACACCAATCTACATTAATACCACCCAGGCGAGTAGTACAACAAACTCCAAGGTTCAGTAATCAAATACCACAACAGTTCCATAACTCATTTCAGCCAAGGCTACCTATATTTCGACCGGAAATGATTCGGAATAATTTTAACCAGAAGCCATTCCCTAATCAAAATTACAACGAACATACCAGACCTATCTATAATCAAAATTATTATCAACCTAAACCGCATAACTCTTTACTAAAACCTCAACAACTATATAGGAAACCCGAACCGATGGACACTACATCTAACAAAAATCAATACAAACAACCCATGAGGTTCCCAAACCAAAACTTTGGTCATAACAAACCTCAGAATCTCTTCCAATCTTCTGGACCACCTCGATTCCAATCACAAGAACTCTTCCATATGGAAAATTATACCGATATCGATCCTAATCAATACATTGCAGAAGAGACACCGCAAAACATAGACTACCTGCCCAGTCTAGACCATGCAGTCCAAGATAACTCCAATTATCAACATGCATCTCAAACCGATGAAAATTTCTATCCAGAAATTGATGACCAGGTTTTTCAGGAATTAGCCTCGGAAAATCAATCGGGTTCATAAATTTAAACACGCATCAATCTTCCCTACTTCCATATATCCACATTAAACTCAATCCCCATAAAACCCTTAAAATGTTAATAGATACCGGAGCCAATAAGTCATTTATTGATCCCCAACACGTCCATCCTTCACGGATTGAAACTATTTCTCCAGTTAAAATAAAAACATTGTTTCAGACCCATGAGGTAACTAGTCAAGTAACAATAAAAGGATTAATGGAACTTAAAACTCGAGAACCGTTAAAATTCCTGTGTTCAAGTTCCATAATTATTTTGACGGACTTATAGGACTAGAAACAATGCAACAACTAATTATTAAATTAGATTTTCAAAAATCTACACTTGAAACAAATGGCGCAATCATACCTCTTATTTTTAAACCCAATTTCATCTCAAAAAATTACACCATAATGCCTAGAAGTAAATCAAGTATCAGCGTGCCAGTCGATGTACAAAATGGCTTTTATACCAAACCAATACAAGTGCAAGATCGATTAATAATACCAGAGGGAGTTTATCAATCAAACAATTGGTTTGCGTTAGTGGAAGTAGTTAACTTTTCAGATGAAGAAAGATCCTTTATGATAGAACAACCTATCAGGGTAGAAAAGCTGCAAGACAATTATCAAGTAGAAAGTTACCACTCCTCAGTTTCTAATATTAGCCAAACATCCCAGAACATTTCGGAATTAATTCGTACAGACCATTTGAATGTAGAGGAAAGAAAAGCCATATTGAAACTCTGTAAACAACATGAAGAGATATTTTTCAAGGATTCACACAAACTCTCGTTTACAAACCAAGTAAAACACGAAATCAACCTTACCAATGAGAGACCTATCTTTAGTAAAAGCTACAGATATCCATTTATCCACAAGGAGGAAGTCAAGAAACAAATCGATAAAATGTTGGATCAGGGTATTATAAGACCGAGCTATTCTCCGTGGTCATCACCAATTTGGATAGTCCCAAAAAAGGCAGACGCTAGTGGGAAAACCAAATGGAGACTCGTAGTTGACTACAGGAAACTGAATGAGCAAACCATAGATGATAGGTATCCTCTACCTAACATTACCGAGATACTGGATAAACTTGGTAAATGTATGTACTTTACCACACTAGATCTGGCCTCGTGATTCCATCAAATTGAAGTAAAGAAAGAGGATATTCCAAAAACCGCCTTTACGGTGGATAACGGTCATTATGAATACATCAGAATGCCGTTTGGTTTAAAAAATGCTCCATCAACGTTCCAACGTGTTATGGACAACGTCTTAAGGGACCTTCAAGGAAAAATATGCCTATGTTATATGGACGACATCATAGTGTTCTCCACATCACTACAGGAACATATAGAAAGTCTTGAACAAGTATTCCAAAAGTATTCCAAGGAGCCAACTTAAAGGTGCAACTTGACAAGTCCGAATTCTTCCACAAGGAAATTGCATTTCTGGGACATCTTATAACAACCGAAGGTGTAAAACCGAATCCCGATAAGATAAAAGTCATAAAAGAATTCCCCGTACCAAAAACGGAGAAGCAGATTAAATCATTTTTAGATTTATTAGGTTACTACCGTAAGTTTATTAAAAATTTCGCGAACTTAACAAAACCAATGACGGAATGTTTGCGAAAAGATAGAAAGATTATCCTCAGTGCTGAATACATTGAATGTTTTGAACAATGCAAAGAATTACTATGCAATAATCCGATATTGCAATATCCGGATTTCTCTCAACCATTCATACTAACTACAGATGCAAGCAATGTAGCACTCGGAGCTGTCTTATCCCAAGGTATAATAGGACAAGATAAACCTATATGTTACGCCTCACGAACATTAACAAAAACAGAACAGAACTATAGCACAATAGAAAAAGAACTATTGGGAATAGTCTGGGCTGCAAAATACTTCAGACCATACCTGTACGGTCAAAAATTCCAAATAGTCACAGATCACAAACCATTGACTTGGCTTTTTTCTCTTAAGGAACCAAACTCAAAACTTGTGAGATGGCGATTAAAACTCGAGGAATATGACTACGAAATAGTCTATAAAAAGGGTACAAAAAACACTAATGCTGACGCACTATCCCGTGCTAATAACCTTTCAATGAATTAAAACTATAAACTTTCAATGAATTAAATGTCAATTCATGCGATGAGACGGAATCCATAAATTCTAACGAAAACCTAACAGTATCACTAAACAATAATCAGGATGACATTATCCCAACCACCGAAACCGTATTGAATGAATTTAATACACAAATTATCCTTGAATTGGATACTAGATTCTCAAGTTTAGATTTAAAATTTAGGAAATTATTCGGCAAAAAGACAAGGTATCACTTCAGACACACACAGTTCAACGAAAACATAATCCTGCAAATATATAAAGAATATATCCAACCCAATCAACTAACTGGATTGACTTGCAACGAAGAAGTATTTCAAATCATAAATAAAGTTCATAAGGAACATTTCACAGGTTCTAAAATTAAATTAATCCGTAGTAAACTAGTCACAGAAGACATAGAAGACGAAATCCAACAAAATGATATCATATCCAGACAACATCATGACGGAAACCATAGAGGAATCACGGAAAATTATGAACAACTCAAGCGAAAATACTATTTTCCTAAAATGAAGAACCTTATTAATAGCATGATCAATAAATGCGAAACTTGTCAAATATTGAAATACAACATAAATCAAAGGCCCATTGAATTAGAAATATCGGAAACTCCAACAAAACCTTTAGAAATACTTCACATGGATATATACTCCATAAATAATACTAATTTTCTAACTATATTGGACAAATTCTCAAAATTCGGAGCAGCATATCACACGCCAGATAAAGACGGGCAAGAAGTAGTAAAAATATTGACACAATACATATCCAATCATGGGATACCGAACAAGATAGTTACTGACCTAGGTACTGAATTCACTTCAAAGATATTTAAACAATTTTGTCAATTATATAAAATTGAGCCGCATTTCACGTCCGCTAAAAGTTCTACAGGTAATTCTCCTGTCGAACGTTTTCACTCAACTATAACGGAAATTTATAGAGTAATCTATTCAAAAAATCATGCGAAGCTAGCCCAAGATATTATGAACGAAGCTGTCTTAACTTATAACAATTCAATTCACTCAGTAACAAAACTCACTCCTTTCGAGCTAAAAAATGGACATTATACGAATGCAAATCCATTCCCAGATAAAAAAGAGCCCGATAATGAAGTAGAATATTTACAACACCATATAGAAGATTATAATAAATTAACTACCCTAATAGCAAACCGCAATAAGCAGCAAAAGAAAAATCTGATAGATAAATTAAACAAAAAACGCGTAAAACCTCCAATATTTAGAGAAAACGAAACAATATATGAAAGAAATAATAGACGTAATAAACTGGCCGCTCTCTTCCAAAGGCATAAAGTAAAAAAAGATAATAAAGTCACAGTAACTATAAACAAAAGGAAAGTACATAAAAAGAAAATTAAACGTCTTTTGCAGGTACACAAAGGGTTACCTCACTCAGGAAATGGAAATAATTGACTACGACCAAAATAAAGGAATAATACCCATCAAAATGGGAAATGCAAGAATAATAACGGGATATAGCAGATTACTTCACGTCATCAACCTTCAGAGTTACGAACACAGCTTGCTTAACATTAAGTCCAGTATAGCAACAATACAGGCATTAGTAAACAGCAAAACTGAACTAAAAGTAGTTTACAAAATCAGATTAGATGATGACCGTGAAATACTTCCCAAAAAAAAATCACAAAATTTTCGTATACGTACACATGTTATGCATGTATTGGTATTTTATTCGCCTAAATCACGATATTTAACAAAATGTACCAATAAAATATTCATTTTAGCAAACTAAAAATTTATTAAAATGCATATAATAACTCACAAAACAAATTCATAGTATATATATTAATATAATAAATTTTCAATCCGCAGGGTCGAAAATATGGGAAGCTGACGTCATATCTGTGGCATGTTGCACCAAATTATAATGAACAAGATGGTTCAACGAAAACCAAAGAGTAATTATGCGAGTAGGTTTTCTAGATTACTTATTGTATGAACTTTGTAAAATAATTGCCAAAACGTCAATCCCAGGTGTCCACAGTATAGAAAACTGACGTCATATCTGTGGCACGTTGCACCAAATTATAATGAACAAGATGGTTCAACGAAAACCAAAAAGTAATTATGCGAGTAGGTTTTCTAGACTGCTTATTGTATGAACTTTGTAAAACAATTGCCAAAAGGTCAATCCCAGGTGTCCACAGTATAGAAAACTGACGTCATATCTGTGACATGTTGCACCTAATTATAATGAACATGTTCGTTCAACGAAAATCAAAAAGTAATTATGCGAGTAGGTTTTCTAGATTGCTTATTGTATGAACTTTGTAAATAATTGCCAAAAGGTCAATCCCAGGTGTCCACAGTATAGAAAACTGACGTCATATCTATGACATGTTGCACCAAATTATAATGAACATGTTCGTTCAACGAAAATCAAAAAGTAATTATGCGAGTAGGTTTTCTAGACTGCTTATTGTATGAACTTTGTAAAATAATTGCCAAAAGGTCAATCCCAGGTGTCCACAGTATAGAAAAGTGACGTCATATCTGTGACATGTTATACCAAACTATAATGAATATGTTGGTTCAATGAAAATCAAAAAGTAATTATGCGAGTAGGTTTTCTAGATTGCTTATTGTATGAACTTTGCAAAATAATTGCCAAAAGGTCAATCCCAGGTGTCCACAATAAAGAAAACTGACGTCATATCTGTGGCATGTTGCACCAAATTATAATGAACAAGTTGGTTCAACGAAAATCAAAAAGTAATTATGCGAGTAGGTTTTCTAGATTACTTATTGTATGAACATTGTAAAATAATTGCCAAAAGGTCAATCCCAGGTGTCCACAGTATAGAAAACTGACGTCATATCTGTGGCATGTTGCACCAAATTATAATCAACAAATCTGTTTAACGTAAATCAAAAAGTAATTATGCGAGTAGGTTTTCTAGATTGCTTATTGTATGAACTTTGTAAAACAATTGCCAAAACGTCAATCCCAGGTGTCCACAGTATAGAAATGTGACGTCATATCTGTGACATGTTGCACCAAACTATAATGAACAAGTTGGTTCAACGAAAATCAAAAAGTAATTATGAAAATAGGTATTCTAGATTGCTTATTGTATGAACTTTGTAAAATAATTGCCAAAAAGCCAATCCCAGGTGTCCACAGTATAGAAAACTGACGTCATATCTGTGGCACGTTGCACCAAATTATAATGAACAAGATGGTTCAACGAAAACCAAAAAGTAATTATGCGAGTAGGTTTTCTAGACTGCTTGTAATATGAACTTGGTAAAACAATTGCCAAAAAGCCAATCCCAGGTGTCCACAGTATAGAAAACTGACGTCATATCTGTGACATGTTGCACCAAACTATAATGAACAAGTTGGTTCAACGAAAATCAAAAAGTAATTATGCAAGTAGGTATTCTAGACTGCTTATTGTATGAACTTTGTAAAATAATTGCCAAAAAGCCAATCCCAGGTGTCCACAGTAAAGAAATGTGACGTCATATCTGTGACATGTTGCACCAAATTATAATGAACAAGTTGGTTCAACGAAAATCAAAAAGTAATTATGCCAGTAGGTTTTCTAGACTGCTTATTGTATGAACTTTGTAAAATAATTGCCAAAAGGCCAATCCCAGGTGTCCACAGTAAAGAAATGTGACGTCATATCTGTAACATGTTGCACCAAATTATAATGAACAAGTTGGTTCAACGAAAATCAAAAAGTAATTATGCGAGTAGGTATTCTAGATTGCTTATTGTATGAACTTTGTAAAATAATTGTCAAAACATCAATCTCACGTGTCCACAGTATAGAAAAGTGACGTCATATCTGTGGCATGTTGCACTGCATTATAATGAATATGTTGGTTCAACGAAAATCAAAAAGTAATTATGCGAGTAGATTTCCTGAACTGCTTATTGTATGAACTTGGTAAAACAATTGCCAAAAAGCCAATCCCAGGTGTCCACAGTATAGAAAATTGACGTCATATCTGTGGCACGTTGCACCAAATTATAATGAACAAGATGGTTCAACTAAAATCAAAAAGTAATTATGCGAGTAGGTTTTCTAGACTGCTTATTGTATGAACTTTGTAAAACAATTGCCAAAAGGTTAATCCCAGGTGTCCACAGTATAGAAAACTGACGTCATATCTGTGACATGTTGCACCAAATTATAATGAACAAGTTGGTTCAACGAAAATCAAAAAGTAATTATGCGAGTAGGTTTTCTAGATTGCTTATTGTATAAACTTTGCAAAATAATTGCCAAAAAGCCAATCCCAGGTGTCCACAGTATAGAAAACTGACGTCATATCTGTGGCATGTTGCACCAAACTATAATGAACAAATCTGTTCAACGAAAATCATTTCCTAGGCTGCTTATTGTATCAACTTTCGAGACCTTTTGTAATTTGTTTGGGTGTTCGACAAAGAGATGCGCTGTCCCTGATACTTTTTTATTTCATGTTGAAATTCATTTTTCGTAAAAGTGAAACACCTCAAAACAATATCTTATTCCGACAATACAATCAAATTCTTGCCGATGCAGATGACATCTGTATGATTGGATGAAATAGCAACGGAGTGAAAGAGATACTTGATCCACTGGAACAGTATTCAGCTTCCGTTGGTTTCATAATCAATGAGTCCAAAACTAAATAACTTATCCCTGGCTCTAGAGACCAAGACGAAATTGATTTCACCAGTGGTAATCACACGTGTGACGGAGTACTGAGATCTTGGATCTCTTACTCCTCACGATAATAGTGTTGGAGAGGATATCAAAGTTCGCCTTGCAGCTGGTAATCGGGCTTTGTATCCTCTACGTCCACTGCTGAAATCAAAATATATTGCAAATGCGGATAAGCTGAAACTGTACAGAGTGTTGATCAGACCCGTTGTCATGTATGGATGTGAGAGTTGGACCTTGACGGATGAGTACGAAAGATGGCTTCTAACATTCGAGAGAAGAATCATTCCTGTGATATATGGCCCCAAACGCGACGTTGGTTGCACATACCGAGTTCTTTTCAATCACGAGATCAGGAACTTAATGCAAGTTCCTGATATCGTACATGAAATCAAAGGACAGTGAGTACGCTGGCTCGGACACGTTCTGCGTGCTGATCCGAACCTAATGATACAGCGAACCTTTAAGGGAAACCCACCTTTTGGTAGGCGAATAGGTCGATGTCGGCGACGATGGCTCCACGGCGTAGAGAGCGATCTGGCATCTTCAAATTGTATAACACGGTATGAAAATGGGCCGGCAATGGCCTGTAAAAACCACCACAAAAAGAAAAAACCGATTTTTTATAACGAAAAATATTTACAATTGAAAGTTTAGATTTTGATCGTTGGCAAATGTTTTACATTTTAAAATAGCATATGGCAGAGCGAATATTGTTGTCTTCGCTTATTACATGTAATTTACATGTAATGTAATTTACGCTGTTTTTTACATAAAAAATGTACATGTAAACTCCCAACAGTGTATCAAAAACGATTTACATTTTATGTTAATTACACCTGGGATTGGCCTTTTGGCAATTATTTTACAAAGTTTATACAATAAGCAATCTAGAAAACCTACTCACTTAATTACTTTTTGATTTTCGTTGAACCAACTTGTTCATTATAATTTGGTGCAACATGTCACAGATATGACGTCACTTTTCTATACTGTGGACACCTGGGATTGACCTTTTGGCAATTGTTTTACAAAGTTCATACAATAAAGAATCTAGAATACCTACTCGCATAATTACTTTTTGATTTTCGCTGAACCAACTTGTTCATTATAATTTGGTGCAACATGTCACAGATATGACGTCAGTTTTCTATACTGTGGACACCTGGGATCGACCTTTTGGCAATTATTTTACAATGTTCTTACAATAAGCAATCTAGAAAACCTACTCGCATAATTACTTTTTGATTTACGTTAAACAGATTTGTTCATTATAGTTTAAATATGACGTCAGTTTTCTATACTGTGGACACGTGGGATCGACTTTTTGGCAATTATTTTACAAAGTTCATACAATAAGTAATCTAGAAAACCTACTCGCATAATTACTTTTTGATTTTCGTTGAACGAACATGTTCATTATAATTTGGTGCAACATGTCACAGATATGACGTCAGTTTTCTATACTGTGGACACCTGGGATTAACTTTTTGGCAATTGTTTTACAAAGTTCATACAATAAGCAATCTAGAAAACCTACTCGCATAATTACTTTTTGATTTACGTTAAACAGATTTGTTCATTATAGTTTGGTGCAACGTGCCACAGATATGACGTCACTTTTCTATACTGTGGGCACCTGGGATTGGCTTTTTGGCAATTATTTTACAAAGTTTATACAATAAGCAATCTAGAAAACCTACTCACTTAATTACTTTTTGATTTTCGTTGAACCAACTTGTTCATTATAATTTGGTGCAACATGCCACAGATATGACGTCAGTTTTCTATACTGTGGACACCTGGGACTAACCTTTTGGCAATTGTTTTACCAAGTTCATACAATAAGCAGTCTAGAATACCTACTCGCATAATTACTTTTTGATTTTCGTTGAACCAACTTGTTCATTATAATTTGGTGCAACATGCCACAGATATGACGTCAGTTTTCTATACTGTGGACACCTGGGATTGACCTTTTGGCAATTATTTTGCAAAGTTCATACAATAAGTAATCTATAAAACCTACTCGCATAATTACTCTTTGGTATTCATTGAACCATCTTGGTCATTATAATTTGGTGCAACATGCCACAGATATGACGTCACTTTTCTATACTGTGGACACCTGGGATTGACCTTTTGGCAATTATTTTGCAAAGTTCATACAATAAGTAATCTATAAAACCTACTCGCATAATTACTCTTTGGTATTCATTGAACCATCTTGGTCATTATAATTTGGTGCAACATGCCACAGATATGACGTCAGTTTTCTATACTGTGGACACCTGGGACTAACCTTTTGGCAATGGTTTTACCAAGTTCATACAATAAGCAATCTAGAAAACCTACTCGCATAATTACTTTTTGATTTACGTTAAACAGATTTGTTCATTATAGTTTAAATATGACGTCAGTTTTCTATACTGTGGACACGTGGGATCGACTTTTTGGCAATTATTTTACAAAGTTCATACAATAAGTAATCTAGAAAACCTACTCGCATAATTACTTTTTGATTTTCGTTGAACGAACATGTTCATTATAATTTGGTGCAACATGTCACAGATATGACGTCAGTTTTCTATACTGTGGACACCTGGGATTAACTTTTTGGCAATTGTTTTACAAAGTTCATACAATAAGCAATCTAGAAAACCTACTCGCATAATTACTTTTTGATTTACGTTAAACAGATTTGTTCATTATAGTTTGGTGCAACGTGCCACAGATATGACGTCACTTTTCTATACTGTGGGCACCTGGGATTGGCTTTTTGGCAATTATTTTACAAAGTTTATACAATAAGCAATCTAGAAAACCTACTCACTTAATTACTTTTTGATTTTCGTTGAACCAACTTGTTCATTATAATTTGGTGCAACATGCCACAGATATGACGTCAGTTTTCTATACTGTGGACACCTGGGATTGACCTTTTGGCAATTGTTTTACCAAGTTCATACAATAAGCAGTCTAGAATACCTACTCGCATAATTACTTTTTGATTTTCGTTGAACCAACTTGTTCATTATAATTTGGTGCAACATGCCACAGATATGACGTCACTTTTCTATACTGTGGACACCTGGGATTGACCTTTTGGCAATTATTTTGCAAAGTTCATACAATAAGTAATCTATAAAACCTACTCGCATAATTACTCTTTGGTATTCATTGAACCATCTTGGTCATTATAATTTGGTGCAACATGCCACAGATATGACGTCAGTTTTCTATACTGTGGACACCTGGGACTAACCTTTTGGCAATGGTTTTACCAAGTTCATACAATAAGCAATCTAGAAAACCTACTCGCATAATTACTTTTTGATTTACGTTAAACAGATTTGTTCATTATAGTTTAAATATGACGTCAGTTTTCTATACTGTGGACACGTGGGATCGACTTTTTGGCAATTATTTTACAAAGTTCATACAATAAGTAATCTAGAAAACCTACTCGCATAATTACTTTTTGATTTTCGTTGAACGAACATGTTCATTATAATTTGGTGCAACATGTCACAGATATGACGTCAGTTTTCTATACTGTGGACACCTGGGATTAACTTTTTGGCAATTGTTTTACAAAGTTCATACAATAAGCAATCTAGAAAACCTACTCGCATAATTACTTTTTGATTTACGTTAAACAGATTTGTTCATTATAGTTTGGTGCAACGTGCCACAGATATGACGTCACTTTTCTATACTGTGGGCACCTGGGATTGGCTTTTTGGCAATTATTTTACAAAGTTTATACAATAAGCAATCTAGAAAACCTACTCACTTAATTACTTTTTGATTTTCGTTGAACCAACTTGTTCATTATAATTTGGTGCAACATGCCACAGATATGACGTCAGTTTTCTATACTGTGGACACCTGGGATTGACCTTTTGGCAACTGTTTTACCAAGTTCATACAATAAGCAGTCTAGAATACCTACTCGCATAATTATTTTTTGATTTTCGTTGAACCAACTTGTTCATTATAGTTTGGTGCAACATGCCACAGATATGACGTCAGTTTTCTATACTGTGGACACCTGGGATCGACTTTTTGGCAATTATTTTACAATGTTCATACAATAAGCAATCTAGAAAACCTACTCGCATAATTACTTTTTGATTTACGTTAAACAGATTTGTTCATTATAGTTTGGTGCAACGTGCCACAGATATGACGTCACTTTTCTATACTGTGGGCACCTGGGATTGGCTTTTTGGCAATTATTTTACAAAGTTTATACAATAAGCAATCTAGAAAACCTACTCACTTAATTACTTTTTGATTTTCGTTGAACCAACTTGTTCATTATAATTTGGTGCAACATGCCACAGATATGACGTCAGTTTTCTATACTGTGGACACCTGGGATCGACCTTTTGGCAATTGTTTTACCAAGTTCATACAATAAGCAATCTAGAAAACCTACTCGCATAATTACTTTTTGATTTTCGTTGAACCAACTTGTTCATTATAATTTGGTGCAACATGCCACAGATATGACGTCACTTTTCTATACTGTGGACACCTGGGATTGACCTTTTGGCAATTATTTTGCAAAGTTCATACAATAAGCAGTCTAGAATACCTACTCGCATAATTATTTTTTGATTTTCGTTGAACCAACTTGTTCATTATAATTTGGTGCAACATGCCACAGATATGACGTCAGTTTTCTATACTGTGGACACCTGGGATTGACCTTTTGGCAATTATTTTACAAAGTTCATACAATAAGTAATCTATAAAACCTACTCGCATAATTACTCTTTGGTATTCATTGAACCATCTTGTTCATTATAATTTGGTGCAACATGCCACAGATATGACGTCACTTTTCTATACTGTGGACACCTGGGATTGGCCTTTTGGCAATTATTTTACAAAGTTCATACAATAAGTAATCTAGAAAACCTACTCGCATAATTACTTTTTGATTTACGTTAAACAGATTTGTTCATTATAGTTTGGTGCAACATGTCACAGATATGACGTCAGTTTTCTATACTATGGACACCTGGGATTGACCTTTTGGCAATTATTTTACAAAGTTCATACAATAAGCAATCTAGAAAACCTACTTGCATAATTACTTTTTGATTTACGTTGAACCAACATATTCATTATAGTTTGGTGTAACATGCCACAGATATGACGTCAGTTTTCTATATTGTGGACACCTGGGATTGGCCTTTTGGCAATTATTTTATAAACTTTCAATAATTTTTTTCAAAAATTCACCCAGTTTCAAATTGAAATTTTTTTGTTTTAATTTTATTGATTAATTTTTTAATTCTATGCAACTTTTATGGTACAATTTTTTGCCTAAATGAATGCAATTTAATAAACACTCACACTTGTTCATTTTTTGTTATTTGGGAAATATTTCACTTCGGTGATTAGATGTACTAGCAATGCAATTTAAAAGGTTAGAGGATAATTTAGATCATTTAAGACCAAGATTTAGGAACAGAAGAGGTCTAATCAACGGATTAGGATCAATTCTAAAATCAATCACAGGAAATTTAGACAATGACGATTACTTAGAATTAGGAAAAGCTATCACGGAAATCAACAAAAACCAAGACATATTGCAAGAACAAGTTAATACTCAAATTACAATAAATACTAAAATGATAGATAGATTCAACGAGATTCAGAAGTATGTAAATGACCAGACCCGTAAAGTAGAATTTGAGATAAGAAATTTAGAAAATAACACTCAGAACTTAGTAAATATCCTAAAACTAGATCAACACTTTCATAAAACCATACACAACATGGAATTGCTGGATGATCACATAGAAGATATAATTGAGTCCATTAGCATGGCAAAACTCAAAGTAATATCACGTCATATCTTAAATCATGACGAATTAGATTATATCCATGCACATCTAAATAAATTCGGAATAGAATTAAAAATAGAAGAAAGCGTTTACGAATTACTCTGGTTACAAGCCTACTATAATCAATCCCAAATAATATTTTCGATCCAAATTCCAAATTTTTACCCTGAAACCCTACAATATTATAAAATAAAAACTATCCCTATAAATGGAACCTATACTTTAGAAATTCCCTATCCCTCGATAATCCTCAATGAACATATATATCAATTTTTGGCAAACCCATGTGATGAAATAGAATCCATGCAGTATTGTACTAAACAAGAAGTCGGAGATAGCAAAATTAGCTGTGTACCACAGATAATCAATAATAGACCAGCATCATGCAATCTAACGAAGCAGGAGTTCAAAGAAGAAATTGAACAATTACTACCCGAATATTTATACATTGCTACAAGAAAAGAAAAAATGTTTCAATCTACGTGCAAGCAAAATCAAAAATCGATACAAGGAATCA